>JAEMWC010000033.1:135000-170000 GCA_016490735.1 Pachyseris speciosa | reverse complement strand
TAACAGGTAATTAAGGCAATAACTTTGCCAGAATTGAACCAAAAATAGCATAAATCCCGGTGACAGTACTCCTTTAAATTTGATTAGCTTCAGTCAGATTGACAGCTCATCTTGTATGTGTTAACTTTCACCATTATCTTCTTGGTTTCACCCTCGCAGAGAACTAAGAAGTTCTGTGGGTACACTTAATTAATATTTTGCCTCTACATGCCTGGGGCTTATTCCTTAAAGACTGATATTTTGCTGGGCTTGATAAGTAGGACGTAGCTATAAATGACTAGAATCTCACTTACATGATGTACGCTGTAGGTACCTTGTTTAGCAATTTGCTTATTGGAATACATCAGAGGTAAAAGCCCACCAGAAATAACAAGTCATTTGGATGATTTTTCTTGTTCAGTGACTGACTAATGAATGGCTTGAAAAATGCTTAAGCTAAAAAACTATGAATCTGATATTGTTAGGAGCTAAAAATAGTTTTCATTGTAATAAGCGTCTATCAAATTCATCAGGTGTATTGAAACATACTTTGAAGACAAGTTGTGTTCCTTTAGTTACCAGCTGATGAATTTTAAATATCATCTGATGAATGTTCTTCAATTTACATGTAACTTCTCGTTCTAACCATTAATGCTAGAAAAACTTATATAAGATAAATGAAATTCAGGGCTGTCATTGAGTTTTGAACTGGCATCACATGAAATTTGTCACCCTTAACATCTGATCTTGCTACATTGTAACATTGACTGAGCTTAGCCATATCAGGTGTTTTTGGTTATGGCCCCTAATGACAGCCGTGACTATAATAATAATTGAAGGGCTTTGTGGAAAACTACATGTATGTTAAGTGGATTTGTAGGTGAACACGTTTTTTAGCCGATGTTTTCTTGAAGACTAAGTGCAAACCAGCGGAAAAAAATATAGGGCAATGTTTACCACATAAAAACAAACCTGTATACGAAAAACTAGCAATTTTTGAGCAAAATAAAAAAAAAACCACCCAAAAATCCACTTAGCATAGGTTTCCACCAAGCCCTTCATAAGTCTGCCTTATTAACATTCATGGAGCAATGCCTAAGGGTATTCTTTATTTGAAAACTCCCTGAAAACTAAGCGTCAAATGTTCGTGACTGAAGAGTAAAACTGAAACTGGACATGAAATGATTGACAAGGACTTATTGTTTCATAGTGTGATGTAGACTATAAGTTTGGGGCGGTTGAAACATTGATTTAACGAGATGAAACTTACACGGTTGAGATCTTGATGGTTAGTTTGAGTTAATCATGTTATGTTTGCCGCTTGCCTGGTGGTTAAAAGACATAATGTCTTGAGACCTGCAAGTCCACTAACTCTTCTGGAAGAAATCAGACGTGTTTCTCTGTGCGTGCCAAATCATGAAGTGATGTAGGTTGACTAGCTCGGGTTGGAGTACAGAATAGGAACCAGGCACAAATCTGAAAGCAGCTCTTGTCTGAAAAGCAACGTGTCATATCTAGGCTTGGTGCATTTCTCAGAGATTGCTGTGCTAAAAGTTCGATAAACGAGAGGTGTTTTTTTTTTACTTTAAGGCAAAAAACTCTGTGATTTTTGGAAAGTGTTGTTCATGCTCGGAGACGATACCGTTCCCACGATTCATTGCGGCCAAAGAGGGTGCTGGCTTTCGAGTGAAGAGTTCCTGCTGGCGACGGGATAATACAGATTTTTTTTAGCAAAAGCTCTACCTTATAAAGACTATAAAATGACTTTGAAAACTGGCTAGCTCCTGCATCGAGGTTTCCATTGTTTGTTAATTTTGAAGAGCGCATTTTTTGATGTCAGTAATGAGATCCATATTAACAGATTGCCACGGAGTTCACTTCCACAGTAAGCTTACCGTATTTACCCGTGTATAATGCGCACTTTTTTCCTAAGATTTTTTTCATGAAATTTGCACTGTGTATTATACACGGAACCTTTTGTTTCTTGATCGCTTCCCTAATTTGCATGTGCATGTGGTTAACAAAGGATAAAAAAACCAGTAACAAGAATTCAAAAGGCTGTTGTCCATACCGTTGTTATAATAAACAAGCAAATAACCTATCACAGCTGCTTTTAAATTGCCGCTGATAAACTGACTGGAAAAACCGTGAAAAACCGGCCGGATGTTCTGTGAGCAGATGCTAAAAATTTGCATACAGACGAAACAAAATATCCTCTTATTTGCATATGGTATTAATGAAACGCACATTTTGTGAGCCAAAGTTTGTTCAAAATTATTTTGCTCGAAGTACAGCAGCTCAGAACGAAGGCAAAATAAGTGAGGTATATTTTGCAGAGGCTGTCGACGATTCAAAATCTTTTAAAACTGAAAATTTCACAGGAGATGATTATCTTTATTTCTCACCTCATTACACTTGATTGAACATATGACATCATGATCATTTGTTGACCTTTATTTGGCATTCAGATACGCGAAAACATAAAGTGTCAGGGAATGAAAGTGACAATTTTTACCCAGCAGCCACGAAGAGTCTTTGAGCATATGAGAATTCCTATAGCAGGTGTCTAAATCATTCTCTCATGCCGTCTCAATGCTCGGGAATATGCTAATCTTATCAGATAAAACAATTTTCAATTGCCTTTTGTAATTAACAAATTAGTGATCCCGGTACACGAAACACAAGTCAGAACAACCTAATAGTGACCGAAAGCTTTTTGAATATCAGAGAAATACACTTTTTAACTAAAAGAGATGGAGTTGTTTTTTTTTTTTTTTTTTTTTTACCAATGACTAAACCCGAACAGGCAGAAAATTTGCATTTGTTTTTCACGAGTAGATAATTCCAGCCGTTTGATCGAGTCAGAATTTTCTCTGACCAAATGGTGGTTATTTAACACATTTATTTTATTTTTGAAAAATAGGGTGCGCATTATACACGGGTGTGCATTATACACGGGTAAATACGGTAATTAAGTTAAGCCATGAAACAGTTCTTCAAAACCAATCCAAGACTTCGGAAACATTATGGGGAATTCATCTAAGACACGGAAATCGGCATGATGAGAAGTGGAGCTGAGTGTCTTGAAAACAATCCAAGGAAAGTTGTATTGGCGGATGCTGCAAATATTTAAAAGCACAAATTTTCCTATGTGTGATTGTCTGTCAGTGTTATGTAAACACATGTACAGGTAAACATGCCAGCGAATTTTAAGATATAAATCACTTTTGTATCAAACACCTTGGCTAGTGTGCTTCTATGGAGTCTTGTAAACATCAGCAAAAAAGTATTTTCACGGGAGATAAACAGCAAAATTAATAGTCCAGACGATAAGCGTAAAATTGTTCAAATTTGATACAAGTACCAGATTTCATATATCGGATCCTTTTTAGGTAGGCAATGATATAATAGGCTGATTTAGCAATGACAATGGGGACTTCTTGACAACGGCGCGCGCAGATCTAAAAACCGACTTGACCAATGGCAGAGCAGCAAACTGAGCACCGGAAGTCGTGTTCAGTCCTTTCCGCGCTCTCTCGTGTCCTCAAATGACGTTCCCATTCTGTTGCTAAATTAGCCTAATATTAGGATCCCCTTTGGATCCTAACCTGTTCACCAGTTATTGGCTAATGGAAAATTCCCATATGTTTTCTATAAGAAACCACAGGATACCCAATGCATAAAACAAACATTAAAATATTCAGAAAAGAGCCGTTTGAGCTATATTGTCCTGTGACTTTTTAGCAGTAACATTTTTATGACAAAGTCTCACAAAAAGCTCCATTTGATAACAAGTTTCTAGCCTACAAAATGTTACTTGGGAGGTTTTTTTTTTACTCTTGGTAGTATTTGCCATTGCAGGCACACAGCATAGTGCAGGGAAGGTTTGCCTAGGTGTACTTGGTGCACTGCTTGCCATGCCGGCTTGCAACCACATCTACTACTTTCGGAAATGATGCACGATATAAGTAATTATCTTGTACCCCAAACATTCAAGACTTGCTTCTTCCCACTTCTCATGTTCATTCATATAATACTAGATCCTTAACGTCCCATATTTTTTTATATAAACAAAAATCAAATCTAGAGATTCAAAAAGATGCTTTCTTGAGAATTGGTGCAAAAGTGTGGAACGAGATCATACCAAGTAATATCAGTAATTTGCCTAAAGATAAATTTAAAAAGAGAATTCGTGCATTCTTATTTGAAACTTTAGAGTCTGGTGAATTACAGTCTAGAAGAAATTATATGCAGGGTGAACAAACATGGTTCGTAACTATAACAAATAATGCCACAAGATGGTAGCATGTCCTTTGGTTTTCGCTTGTTCTTTATTTGGATTTTTTACTCTCTCTCTTTTTTTCTTCTCTTAACGTTGTTCTTGTTTTAATCTCAACTTATTTTCTTATCAACCTATTCTTTTTAGCAGTCTTTCATCTTTCCTTATGTCCTGGCCTGCCTAGATCAGCTACATGTATGCTACCTGTGGGTCAGGTAATTCTGTATTTACTTAATAGCACATCAATAAAATCAACTTCAACGTCAACCTCAAAAAACTTCGACTTCATTAGCTCATTGTACGCTTTTGATGCTTCAAGTAGGGTTGTGCAGGTCGGTATCCACCCATCTGAAGATAGATGTCATCCCCACTGTGATGCACCGGGAAGTTCCTGGATAGGATCTAGCGTGTGCCCCCAGACATGACCTGCTTCTGAAACAGCTTCTACTACGCATTTAGTCATGATTAGCTTAGTGTCCAATACAATAAGATCAGCACTGTCTTCACTGATTGGGTTACGCATTTCTTCAATTACACCAATCAGGTTTTTAATGTCTCTAGCAAAAAAGTTCTGAACATATGGGACTGTCTCGTGGTGATGGGTGTAAGCAGGTTTTCGTATGCCATATGTACTCTCAATTCTTTCATTGCTCTTGCTATTTTGGGGTCTGCTACCATCCAGCGTTGAAGGGCTGCGGGACTTTCCGTTAGTTCTACTGCTCCACCATCCCCTTTAATCATCTCGTTCTCCTGGTTCGTGGCTGTGGTCTAGAAATCTTCGAGCATAGGTGCTGATATTCTGCGCAACGAACTTCACTTGTTCGAACTTGGCCTATATTGATGGGTGCCTGTCCATAAGGTTGATGAGGTCTTTGATGTGGATGGGAAGCCGTCTCTGGTCGAATGCTTGGCTGCTGTTCCGAAGGAGACATGTCTAGTTTTGATCGGACTCGGTTCTGAGGAAGTCTCTTCCTCAGAGTCTCCACTGGCCTCTGCACGCTTCCTCTTCTGAGCTATGGTCACTTTGCTCAGCTTTGCACTGCTGCATTTGTTAAAACATGATTTTGTGCCATAATGCTTTGTGAAATCTGATTGTCTTCTAATTCCCCTTCCTTCATCTAGGTGGGACAAGGGCACTCGAATCGGCAATTGGCCAACCTTGGCGAACTTTGGTAAACTTTATAGCCTGATCTCCGCTCTTTTATTTTATCATAGACATCAACCCGAAAAACAAGCTTTTTATTTGATTTCTCCATTTTGCATAAAGCACACAAATCCCAGTTAATACAATACCGTGAATGACCCATTTCCTGATAATTTTTTCTAACTTAAGGGAGGGGGGGGGGGGGGGGTACACATGACTGAGTGAAATTTTAAGGAGGTTGAAGAAGGGATTGAAATGGGAAAAAATTGTTATGAAACGCCACCAGCCAGTTGACACCCCACAAGGGCACTGCAGGTTGATGGGGGAAATGTTTGGTGTCCGTCTACTAATTTCCAACTTCAATCCCAATCTCAAACCATCATTAAATCTTCAATATTTCCTATTTCCGTAAATTTAACTAATCCTTTGAGAAAAATTATTTCTTCCCAAATTTACCCAATAGACCTTATTCGCTTGTACATTTTAATTTGTTTTTCCAATTCAGATCATGTGATGATACTCAAGAGATTTGATCCTTTGTCTTGTTCATTAAATAAAGGGCATGCAAGAATGAATATGTCTGCATGCACTCTTTTTAATGAACAAGACAAAGGATCAAATCTCTTGAGTACCATCACATGATCTGAATTGGGAAAACAAAATGTACAAGCGAATTAAGGTCTATTGATATTTCGTGAATCACATAAAATTCACAAAATGTCCCACAACATAGCTTTGTGAATTGAGCATAATAATTTTTGATTGCTTAAAACGCGAACGAGGTATTAACATTAAACCCACGTTAACTGACCTAAAAACGGTGTACCCTGTCTTAAAACAGCCTGTTTGTACATGGGATAATCAATCAGGCGTTCCTTGCTCGCAACACAGATACCAATCAGTCAGGCGTTCCTTGCTCGCAACACAGATACCAATCAGTCAGGCGTTCCTAGCTCACATCGCAGGAACCCAAACTTTTAGCAAGATTTGAGCAAGATTGAAACATTTTAACTGGCCAAAAACAGCTGTTGGAGGTTTTTAAAACAAAATATGATGTTTCCAATTATATTTTTGCAGCTTAGGCCAAATATCATTGCATTTGTTGACTAAGTACGGCTAGTTGTGAGCCTGCTGTACTGAACCGCTAAACGTCTGTAAAAAAAACGTCTAAAAACGTATGCTTATGATTAGGATCCAAGCGGTATCTCAGTGACATGTAAATCTACAAGCTAAAAGGTACTTATTCTGAACATTTCACACTTGTATCACTAATTTGAACAATTCAGCTATTTTTTTGCCGCTAATCTTCCGGACTAAAAGAGCATTTTCACCCGATATAAACAGTGAAAAGTATTTTCCTGCCAGTCTTGTGCATATGAAAGAGATTGAATTTCATATTTCGATTATGCAAATGTTTACATTTTGAAGAAAATTAACTTCAGAAACAAGTTAAGTGTTTTGTCCAAATTCTTTCACTGTCATCATTTACTTTGATTTTAATGCCGTTTTTTCCATTTGATGATGAAAATGAATTCAACGGCCCAGCCCACGTTCAACTTTTACTGAAAGAGCTGTTTATCAGCGAAAAACAACAGGAAACAGCTGACCTGTACGCCTTTTGTTTAATTCAAACAACCTTTTTCGGCAGTGTGCATATGTCAGGCAAAGCCTATGCAAACATCTTTGCAGTCAACCAAGAAAACTGCATGCTGTTTCTAACTAAAAAGAACCATTTAAGTGCAAACTCAGACTCAAACAATGTCACAAACTCTAACTTTAAGGACGGTGTCTCCTAATACGAAGATATTTTTAGCGGATTATCACTATGCTAAAATGTAGATGTTTGTAAGGGCTAACGGAAATTGAAAAGAAAATTGGGGCTAACCATGCATTTTTTCAGAGATAATTAAGTCCAAAGCTGTATAAAATAGAGACTTAGTATTTTTTCAAAAAAAAAAAAAAAGAAAAGAAAAAATATTTCTCTGAACATTCCCTCAGAATTGCCATTTACGTATACCAAGGCAACAACAACTACAAGCTTTGAAACACATAACAACTGGTGCAAATCATTGCATTGGAGGTATTTTTGGCCCTGACTGCTCTCTTTTAGTTGAGCAAAAACACAGGCTAAATATATTTTGTGAACTATGAAAAAATCACCATGTGTTGAGTAGGATTACCACTTTTGTTTTGTGAGATAAAAAGTGGGGGTCACCATGCATTTTTAGAGCTATATTGGATATTTCTACTTTTAAGGCACTGTTTTGGGGGTTCAAGACAATTTTTGCTCTACCCCCTCCCTAGTAAGTTAAATATTTGCATGTATTTTCCTTGGGCATGCTGGGATATCCAGTATGGCGACACATGCTGGAACAAAAATTTTTCTTTCTTCGGGAATTAGAGGACATTATTTCAATGAAGATGGCTTTGAATGCTCAGAACAAATTCGAAGACGTTTTGAGATGTGCATTTTGCGTAAACTTCAAAGTTTTTTCCAGTATAACTTTCCCTTTTAGGCTCTGGCAAAGTGGAAGACAAACATGTACGTAAGATCACGTTTTGTAGTTTTGTCAATTACTTTCGCAGTTGTTTCTTGTGGTTGTATTATCTTTCTGGAAGGAGTTTTGAAATGCACAAAAACTACACAGTTTGAGAGCCAGTATTTGTGATTCCTTGCTTCTGATTTTCGCAGTCTGTTATTCAGACAAATTAAGTTCAAGCTTTTCATCAGTTACGAAGGTAAGACATCGTGTTATGTTATATCTTACGTTCGATGAAAATATCTTTCTTTTTTAATATTATTGTTGAAGAGCAATAAAATAAAAGAATAAAACCAAAACAGATTTGTTATGTGTTAAACCGTTATGTGTAGCACATAACTTTTTTAAGCGATTCCTTAGAATCACTTTATACAGCGATATGTTTTGATTAAGCTTAAGTCTTATATTATTTGCCACTTCCCTTCACTTGCTTTTCCGTGATTCAGTGTAATTTCATAAAACACCCCACAATAATGCTTTCGTTTACAGGTTTTTGGTGTAGACAGCCTGTTGCCAATCCTGTAAAACTATCCGCTAAATCAAGAGCTTACAAAAACATACGGTAACAAACAATGTTCTGAGGAAATCGTGCGAGTAATCATGTGAGACAAGATGGTTGCGTGGTGCACAGAACGAATCCGCACTAGCAATAGGAGGTACAGTCCTTAACCTTTATGCTACCTGTACCGCTCATCCTAACTCTAACCTAACCCTAACCCTAACTGTAACCCTAGCCCTCAGGCCTTGCCCTAGCCCTAATGCTACCTCTATGCCTAACCCTAATCCTAACAGTAACCCTGTTACTAACTCCAAATCTCTTGAGTGCTGTTTTCGAATCTTTGCGTGCTGACTAATTAAAAAAAGCTTAACTGAGGCTGCTGTGTGCTTGTTTTAATTGTCAACCAAAAATGTTGTGCACTGTTATCGAAAAACATGTAGTAAGCGCTGCATTTAAGCAAATCGACCCGGCACAATATGCACTATTTCAAAGTCAGATGGGCAACTTGTATGCTGTTTATGAGTTGAAAAGACACATGGCGCATTAAGTCTAATTGAGTAGAGATGTTTCATGTTGTCTCAAGTCGGTTGCGAGAATTCAGTGCTCAGTTTTCAAACCAGGAAGGGCTCAGTGGAAATGCTGTGCTAAGTGACTTGTTGAATGCATTTTTGGCCTGTGTTTTCTCGAAAGCTAAGCACCAAACAGTGAAAAAAAATACAGGCCATTGTTTCTTAACTGAAATGAAGTCCACATGTCAAATTTCAGTTACTTTTGAGCTACCGAAAAATGGCCAAAAACCAGGAGGACGTTTTTGCCATTTCATGTCCAGTTTCAGGTTTACTCTTCAGTCACGAGCATTTGGCGCTTTGTTTTCAAATAAAGAATACCCCTGGGCATTGCTTCAAGAATGCTAATAAGGCAGACTTATGAAGGGCTTGGTGGAAAACTATGCTAAGTGGATTTTTGGGTGACCCCACTTCTTTTTCCACCAAGCCCTTCAATTATTCATTATATTATTATATTTTAAATTTTATTTATTATTGGAAATCTTTGCACATGTTTTGCTAACATTGTTTCCAAAATTGTGCATTAGGAATTGCATGTACTATTTGTTTAGTTGTCCATGTTAGATTACCAAACATTTGAATAGAGAGATGTACAAAGTAAAAAATAATCTTTATGGGACTTTATTAGCTGTAATTTAGTGTTTCAAAAAGTGGCAAGATATTCATCAAAATGCAGGTTGTAGCACCATAACAATGAGATAGCCACTCAGCACCCATCATCAAATTATATCAAACTGCTCATTACCTTGTACAGAACATTCTAATGTGCACATAGTTTTGATAAGTCATGCATTGCTCATGACTGGGGTGTGCTCTAGCAGCAACTGGTGGCCACTGGTGACTTACTTTTAAGTGTACCTTTGGATCAACCCTGGGAAGGAGGTTGCCTTTGGGTGACTAGGAAATCTTAGTGTTTGCACAAAACTTGGAATGCTGGGTACCTCGGATTTCAAAGGTTCCGAGCTTTTGGGCATCCTAAAATTTTTGTTCCTGTAGTCTTGGTTTTAATGAGACCAGTTCCAGTTTCTAGCTTTGATCATTTAGTGTTACCTACACTTGTATGTATAACCTTTTTGTTCTTAATATGCAGGACAACGGAGCTGAGCAAAGTGCTATCCCAAATCTCAGATTTGGTTAATCATGATAAACCGCAAACACAGTAAGTGATAGTGAAGCCGATTTAAGTACATTGTACAGTTTTTTTCAACCTTTTGCTGCAGCAGTTACCTACATTTTCATATCCCCTGTATCAATATCATGCAGTGAGAGTGTTGCTAGGCTACACTTGATACATGTGCAGAGGAGTTAGGGTATACCATTTGCTTTAAGCCAAATAGCGTAGTGTGTACTTTGGCATTGTGTTCTGTTTTAATAAACTTTGTGTGATTTCGAGACATCCCCTTACACCACTTAATTTAAAGGGCAACTACGGGGTAAAATCTGCTCATTTTGGAGCGAGAGGCCTTTGGTGTACGTTCCAATTTCTGATAAAATATTTAACATCCGGCTTCTTAGTACATAGATATTGTACCCGAAAGGCAAGCAAAAATTGCAAATAGAATTCCGCCATATTGGAAAAAATTGAGCCGCGCTTCACTGGTCAGCAGCGAGTCGTGACGTAACAACGTCAAAGTGTTTTCGCGGGACTTTCATATCATAACATCGTACCATCTCGCGGCACGGCCAAAACTCGTTTCGTTGCTGTATTCGGTGAACTTATAGTTGATATATTTTAGCTTGTTTTCTGTTAGTCACCGCTTGAACAGGGCATTTTTAGCGAAAGATGGTGAGCTGCGTTGTTCCCGGGTGTAATAATTATTCAGAGAAGACGAATAAAGCAGGAGATAGGGTGAGTTACTTCCACATCCCACAAGATCATCGGACGAAGGCATGGCTGGACAGGATAAGACATACTAATTTGCCTCCACTAGAGAACTGCCATGTCTGTAGTGAGCATTTCCTGCCAAGCTGTTTCAAGCCTGATCTCCGCGCACAGTTAACTGGGCAGAAAGGCAAACGGAGCCTGAGGGATGACGCTATACCGTCCGTGTTTAAGTACAGCCACAGCCCGGAAGAAAAAATACCCAGGCTATCAACCGAACGTCGCCTTCAACGACAAAGACATGAAGAAGTTTGTGTATCATTAGTTTGACGTTACCATGGATTATGTTATACATAAATGGTCCTGTCTAGTTCCTATTAGCACGATTTCAATGAAAACACACACCACAAGCCCCTAGTCTCTAGTCCTCAGTGTTTAATTTCTTTTGACGGTGCTCAACCGTCCGTCTAACTTGCCCTGAATAGCTTTGTATCATTTTATTTATCTCTTACCGAATCTTCGATTTATCCTGAGAAATTGAGCTGTGAGAACCAATCATATGAGATAAAGAGATTGTAAATATTGATGTCCTTTCAGTGCCAGTTATTAAATCTGTCAGCATAAACTACTTCATCTTGGTTTATTTGATGTTTGTCTCAATAAATATTATTGTTGAAAACTGATCTATTAAATCGCATGGAATACTTATTATCCAGGATCCCATATAACTGCATTTATGATATCCCTCGATTTAGATTTTTGGTCGCTTTTCATGCATGTCTCTGGCAGTCACGCAATAATATGGCTATTTTGGCTGTAACCTTCAGGTCAACTGTCAATTTTACATCCGGATATCCACTTTTTAAAATGTGGTTTAAAATTTAGTGTCTGTGCATTTCAATTTCTAATAGGCTGTTGCAGAACTACTTGCAGTCGAGAATGAGAACACATTCTCAGAAGAGCTCACAATTGAGGACCCTGAACTCTTTGTTGACGATACCGCTTTGAGTCCTGCTCCTCAAGTCCTGGGGTGCGTGATGTTGGAGTACAATGTTGTTTTGAGCCCATTACTCAAAGAACTGTAGCAATCCAAACTGATGTTTGCAAAGCATCTCTCAGTGAAATTTTTTGTAAAAAACCAAGCACTGACATTTCCTCTCCTGTTAAAACAGAAACAAATTTCCCACAACACTCAAAAAATGCAGAATGGAAAGTTTCCCATGATCACAACTACATCATGAATGCACCCCCAGGTGTAATTTTTCCAACCTACGACGAGGATAGTTTTAAAACAATTCCCTTACCTCCTGTACATAATGTACCATTTGATCAGTACAAGTCAAAAGATGTTGTTGATACTGGTCATGAAAGTGATCCAGATGATGAAAATAATGATGATGACAAGGATGATGAAGATATGGACCCCAGCTGGAAATTATCTGATGTAGAACAGTTTCTGTCTGATGATGACATGGCACCATCTGAAGATGAATTTCAAGAGTCACCTCCTGACAGGGAAAAAAATTTATGGTCTTTGGTTCATGTCTGAATGAGCTACTAAAAAGATGCCCAGAATGTGGGGATGCTATCATCCAGCAGAAAAGCAAAACAACTGGTAGTATGTTAACAGTTGAACTAACTTGCCATAGTGGCCATACAAAAGCATGGGAATCACAACCAGTTGTGAAAAGGAAACCTCTTGGAAACCTGTTATTAGCAGCAGCTATACTCTTTACAGGTAACACTTTTACAAGTATCAGTCACCTTGCCTCATGTCTCAACCTTCAATTTTTTTGTGAAAGTGTTTTTTATGATGCACAGAGGAAGTATTTGTTCCCAGTAGTTAATGAAGCATGGGAGGCTGAAAGCAGTCACCAAATCAACTCACTTACCTCCAAGCCAATTGTTAATCTTGAAGGGGATGGGAGATGTGATAGCCCTGGACATTGTGCCAAGTATGGTACTTACACGTTGATGGACGAGAACACAGGAAATGTGGTGGCATTTAATGTTGTCCAAGTCAGCGAGGTGTCGTCATCTAATGCGATGGAGAAAGAGGGTTTCACCAGGTGCATTGAAATGTTGGAGGGGAAGGGGGTTACCATCGGTAGAGTCGCAACAGATCGCCATGTATCCATCAGCAGCTGTATGGCCAAGGACTACCGACACATTAAACATCAGTATGATGTATGGCATCTGTCAAAGTGGGTGATCAAAAAGCTGACAAACAAGGCTAAGCAAAAGGGTTGTGAAGAATTGGCCCCATGGATTCAGTCCATCTCCAATCACCTATGGTGGTCTGCTGCAACATGCAATGGCAGTGTCCAGCTTCTCCATGAAAAGTGGAAGTCAGTGTTGGATCATGTCAGCAACAAGCATAAATGGTCTGGAAACAACCTTTTTCATCAGTGCAGCCACAGACGCATTTCTTCCTCTGAAGCTAAGAAGATCTGTTGGCTCAAGCCAGGTACACCAGCTCACTTAGCCTTGGAGGAAGTGGTTCTAAACACTAAGTTCCTGAAAGATCTTGCAAAGCTGACCGACTTCTGTCACACTGGAAAAATTGAGGTCTACCACTCCATGATGTTAAAGTATTGCTCAAAGCGGGAGCATTTCTCCTACAAGGGCATGGTTGCCAGAACACCGCTTGCCGCTCTTGACAACAATGCAAACACTGGCCGCAACCAAGCTCACATTAAGGAGGGCGAATTGGCAGGCGAGGCTCGCTACAAACTCTGTTTTCCCAAAGCAAACAAGCGATGGGTGGTCAAGCCAATCAGTGAGAAGAAATCATTTGATTATCTGGCGGGATTGGTTTCTGAAGTTGTCAAGCGCGTTGAGCTAGGGAATGCAGTTGTCCAGCCCATGCCAGTTCACCTACCCAAAAACATTGCCTCAAAGCCTGCACCAACTATGGCTGATGCAATAGAACAACACCGCTCAAGATTCAATAGATAAAACGTCTTATTCAGTATACAGTCAGAGTTATGCAACATCGATACATACACTTGCCAATGGCCAGTAAAACTATAAATTACAAATGACAATATTATAATGAGGACTAATTGAAATTTTAGTAGAATCAAAAACTCAGAGGTACACAGAACCTCTTTGGATTTGAGACAGTCTAGTGTTACATTGAAAGTCAAACCCAGTAATAATTGCTTATACCATTGGCAAATTATCCTTTTCAAATATGTACATTACTCATCTGCATAACGAAATCCTTCGAAAACAAAATCTTCCTCTGGCCCAGGCGGCGGGTAGAAATTTCGTATGCACATGACAGCACAGGATGGAAGAACCACTCGTATTTCTTTCCCTAAGATCCCCCAACACCATCGAGCCAATTGTCTGTAAGCAATATGTCTAAAAAGTTTATCTTCTGGCCCATCATATGGGTCTTTGTACTGTTGCTTGTACTGATACCAAGCAGTCTGGAGGACCCATCTATTTATGCAAACTGGGTGAAATCCCGGGTGCTGGGTAATGCATGTGGGTTGTTCGTCGCATTCACCACAAGTGACAGCCTCAATTAGCTTATTTTTTACTTGCTCTATTTCTTGGCAACAAACACACGACTCTGCTCTTTCCATGATTTAACAATTCTCACAAGCACACCTAAGTAATGAAATGAAACTCGAATTTTTTTCCAATTCACAAAATCAAATGGTTCAGAAAGAGTAACAATGTTGGGTGGTCTGATTAGAGCGAATAATAACTGTGAAATCATTGCATGGCAGCGAAGCAATAATGGCCGTATTTTTATTTAACCAGCATTGATCATACCGTCTACTTTTACTTGGAAGAATTAAAGCAAGTTTAAGAATTCACTTTCGGACAGCTTGTTTTTCTATTTGTTATAAGCTTCTATTACCCTTCTCGCCGCTCGGTTTTGTTTCTTGAGGAAAGCGGCGGCTACTCAAACCACAACAATGTTCAAATTAATTTCCAAGCGACTTTGTATCGACGTAAAACGTCTCAACCCGGGGTAGAGTATCAGTCGCTTAATTGTAAGGTTATTCCGACTGGACTCATAGCTTGTAACCTACTAATTTGTTAAATGCCATTCTCTGTAAGTCTTAAATAATCGAGAACGCAGCTATTGTAACTATAGGTACACAAAGCACCACAAAGCAAGGCAAATACACAAATAAGAATGATACAGCTCAGTCAAAATAAATTTATTAACCATTCATCTGTAAGAATAAGGTCGGTGAAGCTATTAGTGACAACAAAACCAAAGCCTTCACGATCATTAATCTCACATACCAGTCTGAATTTTGCAGTCGCGGGTTTGTGGTTTCATTGTCGCTTTCGTCGCCAGATACGCCTTCTTCTGGGTTGCTGTCAGCTTCGTCTGAATCTATCCTTGGCTCAAACTGGTACGGCTGGATAGTAAACCTTTCAGAATCCCTCTCCCCGTCGAAACTGTTCCAGTTGCACCCACATTTGGCCATCACAACAACGAAATCCTCAAGCGTATAAATCCTTTCTCCTTTATCCAAAATAGTGTACACAACTGGAAGATGCGCAAATATCGCATTACGTTTGACGCTGTGACGTCATGCGACTATACGCTGACCGCCTTCTGAGCAGGCGGTCCGATTCCAAGATGGCGGCATTCTATTTGCATTTTTGGTCCGTCGTTTTGGTTATTTTTCGGGGTTGAAATACGCTGACAGCAAAAGATAATGTCAAAAAATGAAACACGGTCTAAAGGCCCAACACCTGAAATACTGGCATTTTTATCCCGTAGTTCCCCTTTAACATGCAGGTCACAAGAATAAAGAATTCAAATCACTAAGATTGACATAGTGATGCTCAAACAAATTCTCACATCTATCGTAAGAAATTCATGTGTGGGCATGAGAATGTTCAGTAAGGATGATATCCATACATGTTGATTTCGGTGAATAATTGTTAAATATTTCATTTGCTTTCCCTTGTAGGTTCACATGCTCCCCAGATAATTTCACTCACACCAGTGTCATTGCGCAGACTTTGTCATTATACCTGTCCCTCCTGGATGAATCTTGCATTAAAAAACTTTCAGCCTGTATCAAGTCAGACTGTTCACACTGGCTGTCAAAGCTCTTTGGGTAAGACAATTTGCTTATCTCCCAAAAAGCACTATGCTGAAACCAGTTGATGATTTTTCTAATATTTATTATGATCACTGTGGTTCTTGGATTTGCAGATATGAAAATGCTTTGTCTTGCTTTCATGGACACCAGTGGGATGGGCTGGTTCGAGGTGAGTTGTGCATCTTGACTTAAGATGGCTGACATCATTTTCCTGCACTTTCCAGCGCATATACTTTGATGGATTGATACATTGCCACTCTTTATCAAATGAAGGCCTCGGTGCATAACCATCCTATGTCGAATTTTGGGTTGTTTTTCGATTTTTCCGGGATTTGCCCGAATTGTTGCATGTAAACTGCAATTCGATTGAAAGAAGATGTAATGCAACTTGCAAACCACTCCCATGGAAGGTTGGTTTCTTGGTGTACGTAAGAAAAAATGCATTTCTGGATTCTGGATGAATCAGTCAAAAAAATACCATACAATGTGTTTCCATCGAATTGCAGTTCACATGCAGAAATTCAGACAAATCCAAGCAAAATCGAAAAACGACTCAAAATTCGACATAGGATGGTTATGCTCCGAGGCCTTCAAATGATAACAGACAAGTATGCAGTTGTTACAAACAATTGAAGGGCTGAGGGCATAAACTGCCTATGTGTAATTTTCAACCGTTTTTTTAGTTCGCTTGGATTTGTCCAAATTTTTGCATGTGAACTGCATTTTGATTCAAAAACATTGTCCCGTATTTTTTTTCACCGATTTCTTTTTCGTTTTCGAGAAATAACGTGTGCAAAAAAAACACCTAAAACTACACATAGGCAGTTTATGCCCTCAGCCCTTCATATGTCTGCCTTATTAACATGCATGAGGTAATGCCCAAGGGTATTCGTTATGCGCAATGTGCCTTTTTGACTCATAAACAGCCCACAAGATGCCCATCCGACTTGGAAATGGTCGACTTTTTTAAATGCAGCACTTATTACCAGTGTTTTGCTTACTGATAGTGCTAAAGAAGCTTCCTTAGCTGGAAAACAGTGCGCAACATTCTGGGTTGACTTAAAAACAGCACACAGCAACCTTGGTTAACCTTAAGCCAGCGCGCGTAGATTTTGTCCGACTTGAAAACAGCACTCAAAAGATTTAGGGTTATTGTTAAGTTTAGAGTTAGGGTTAAAATTAGGGCTAGGGTTACAGTTAGGGTTAGGGTTAGGGTTAGGGTTAGAGCTAGGGATAGGGTTCGGCCTAGGGCATTGCAAACGTTAACGTTAAAGTAAGCGGCGTATTTTGAGTCTCGCACAGGGTTCTTGGTTTCTTGGTTCCTCCGAAATGAAAAGAGCGCACAGGTTTCTTGGTTGATTCTTAATTCTTTCGGGAAGGCTTTGGCCGATGTAAGTAAAGTGTTGAAGAGGGTGTTTTGGTTGAAAACGGCATACAGCAGGATCGGATTTGATTCTAACTCAGTGCTTAAAAAGCTTGCTGTCGGCTGAGAAATAGAATAAAATATTAAAGAAGGTTGTTTTTATTTGAAGATAGCTTTTGGCTACTACCAACAACTTCTGTTCGTGAGCAACACCGAAAATTTGAGTTAACGATGTTCAAGGGCAAAATTAAGAGTTAAGAGAGTAAGCTGTTTCCCGTCGGTTTCCGCTTCGAAACAGAGATTTGACTGGCGCTTCGCGTGCTTTGGTCATTATTGAAACGATTTTGAAGGGTTCATTTTCGTCGTCGAATGGAACCAGTGGAGTGAAATTCGTATCACAAATCAACGTAAATGACGACAGTGAAAAAACTGGAACAAAATACTTAACTAGTTTTGTTGGCTTCAAGACGTAAATATTTGCATAAGATGTGAAATTTAATCCGTATCGTCTGATGCGTAACACAACGACTTGTTAAAATGTCTCGCGTGCAAATACGTTTTTGCTGGTGTTTATCTCGCTTGAAAATACGTTTTGCTGATGTTTACAAGCCTCCATAAAATCAAAATAACCGAGTTAATCGACGCAAAACTTATTTATATGTTGAAATTCGGCAGCATGTCTCCCTGTGTTTACCTAACAACTCGACGACCGACCACGAGTAATATTTTCCACGCGCGCCCATGCAACTTTTCCCTGGATTGTTTTCAAGATAGTCATCGAAAACGGACAGACTTCTCGTCATGCTGACTTCCCTCTCTCGGATGAATTCTCCGTAATGTTTCCGAATTTTGACGAACTGTTTCACGGCTTCGATGGCCCGCGAGACAGCGCCCACTTCGGCCGCAATGAATTGTGGGAATGTTATGCCCTCCGCGTGCGAAAGACACTCTGCAAACATCGCCCAGTTTTTTTGCCCTAAACTCCAAAAACACCTCTCCTTTTCGGAAATCCTAGCACGGTAACCTTTCAGAAATCGACCAAGACTAGCAAAACCGAGCCGCTTTTGAGACCAGAGATGTTTTCAGAGTTTTTTTTCTGCCCGGCTCTTACTCTCTACTCCCAAACCGGAGAGTCAAATTCATCTCTCTCTTCATGGTTTGGCAAGCAGAGAAAACACGACTGGCTTCTTTCAGCCGTGTTAGACTTGTGGATCTAAAGACTTCATGATGTCCTTCGATCACCGAGCGAACAGGCAAATTGACATAATTCGATTAAACCAAACAAGCTAGCGCGGATCGAGTCGGGAGCTTCGGCAGACACGTTGCGTAAGTACCAATGTTTTAACCGCCAAAACTTTTAGTCTACGTCACACTATGGAACAATCCTTTCTACCTGTCAATCATTTCATGTCCAGTTTCAGTTTTACCCTTCAGTTACGAGCATTTGGCGCTAAGTTTTCAAATAAAGAATACCCTTGGGCATTGCTTCATGCATGTTAATAAGGCAGACATATGAAGGGCTGAGGGCATAAACTGCCTATGTGTAATTTTCGACCGTTTTTTTAGTTCGCTTGGATTTGTCCAAATTTTTGCATGTGAACTGCATTTTGATTCAAAAACATTGTCCCGTATTTTTTTTCACCGATTTCTTTTTCGTTTTCGAGAAATAACGTATGCAAAAAAAACACCTAAAACTACACATAGGCAGTTTATGCCCTCAGCCCTTCAATTCTAATGTTAGCTTTAAGTGAGAATAACTCAAACACGAGCATGGTAACCCCTATTTTTTATTGTTGAATGGTAATGGGTCCTTTGCAGGATGCCAGTCATGTAGTACAAGAATGCCATGCTGGGACACAAGCAACCCACTGGGACATGACAAGCAAAGAAAATTACCATTTTTAATGATGTAAGCTTTTTGTTTGACTATTTCCCAGTGGGTTGTTTGCATCCCAGTATGGCATTTTTGTACCATGTGACTGACATCCTGCAAAGGGCCCATTGGCATGTCAAGATTCAGAGCCACCTTAAGTTTTCAAAAAGTTAAGGTGGCTCTGAATTTGCTACTATAAATTTTTTAAACTTTACATAAAGGTTTTATTTTATTATGCTAATTATCTCCGATAATAAAAAATTGGGTCACCAATCTTGCTTTTGAGTTATTAGGGGTGTTTCTAAAGGGTTAGACTGTTGCTATGGTAACCTTTTTTCTTAACTTGTTAATCAATGATTGGGCATTTGTTTGATGCCACTATAATGGTAACAACACATAAAGATTGGCAGTACTGGTAATAATCCATCAGTGGGCAGTTAAAGTGCTGGAAACTGATCTTAGCCACCATAAATCTTACTCAATGTACATGTCATATCTTAGGGTTCAAAATGATGGTACAGTTTTATCATTTGTCTCCAAGTATGGCCATTCCAATGTGGATCATATTCCAAATTAATGTAGAAGCTGTAGGATTCCATCTAATTCACAAGCCAGAACACTGTGTTCAATTTTGAACAATTCCAAGGCTGTTGCTCTGAGCCCAAAACTCTGAACCTGCATTATAGCATAGTACAGCGTGGTAATTTTGGGCAAAAACTAAGATTTCCTTGTCGCCCAAAGGCAAAGTAAGTTGTCGGGGGCCACTGGACACTGCTAGACGACAGCCCTGATTCTCATCAAAAAGTTTTAATTTGAGGAACAATAGAGTGGACATGTTGAACATGTAGTTGTTACATGATGTGCAGGCAAACATGTATAACAGAATTTCTGCACTATATTTTTGCCTTTCTCAAGTGTGTTTTGGGATTCTTGCCAGCATTTTAGGACAAGGATGTCTAAATATCACTTTTAACAGTTGCTTAATCTTCCCTTTAAAACTGTTTTGTTTTAAACAAGTACACATTTATGTGTGGGTTTCTTTGTTTCCTCTGACACATTGCACCTTCTATCTAGTTTGCAGGCTTGCCTTGAGAGTGAAATATCCCAAATTCAGAACAGAAGGATTTACAGCTCTCTATACCAGGTACATGAACAGAATTCTTCATGAACATACTTATTAGGTTTTCAAAGCCAGTTTACTTAGTGAGTGTGCTGTGTTGAATAGAGGCACCCTGGGCTAAATTAATTAGCAAGTGTGCCACTTTTCTAATCTGACAGTTGTCTAATCTTTAACTGTTTGACCTATAGACCCTAAGGAAAAAATGGCCTCCTTTAATTAAATTATTCTTTGTTAGTATTCAAAATAGCCTGACTAACTTCATTTATGAGATCAAAATTCCAAAGAATTTGTTACCCCAAACTAGGTTAGTCAGGCTATTTTGAATACAACAAGATTTTAAAGGCAGCCATATTTGCATCGGGTCTACACTATGTATGTCCTGGTGTTTCCTTAGACAAGACACTTTGTTCTTCAGGTATGGTCTAATGTGTACAGTGTATGTGTACCATTGTCATGGTGATGAAACCTGGCAAAGCATCATTACATGAGTTGAGGGAAAGCTCAAACTGAGACTCCCACATGCACTGTAGTTGTTTCATGTTAGAGGGCAGTGAGTTGAGAGTTCTCTATGTGTGTTGTGTGAGCCACTTGTTCATTGAGGCCTTCCATGGGGTAGTCTGGTGTCGCCTTGTTGCTCATTTATGAATCTGTCAGTGGTTTGTTTTGTTAGGGAAAAATGTTGCTGTCGCAAAGAAAACAATGAGGAATGGAAAGTGAATTGTCTCTGTCGCAAACTGTTGTCTGTTTTATGCCAATTTCTGTAGGTTGTCAGTGTTTTGGAAGAAGATTGTTGTCTGTTTTTGGAGCCATGTTGCTTGTTGCTTCTACCCCTTGGAAGACCTCTACATTGAGGTTTACTTTGAAAACTTTGAGTTGACTACAGGTGGATAGATAGATAGATTCACTGAAATGAAATCTGATCAACCTTTTCTGTAAACTTTCATTTGTAGGCCTCCTGTCATTTATGTCAGCTCATCTGCTTGCAATGAGTTAGGGCATTATTTGTGTACACAGGTATGACTTTTGCCATTATCAAAACTGTGGCATTGACAACAATATTTGAAATTACACATGCCACTCTTCAAACAAGTAATAGATAGATAAAGATAGATAGATAATTTATTTAATGTCAAATACACAGGGAGTGGTTACCCAGTCTCCCGAGCCGGAGGCTCTTGTTAAAAGTGATTGACAATTAAAATACTATGAATTAAGAAGGCTAAAAATCTAAAATAGGTTGCCGCATATTGAAGTGTACATAAAATAGGTAAAAACAGAAGGCTAATTAAAAAATACAAATAGAAAAATCCCTAAACTGTTTCAAATACTAAAAAACGAAAAAAAATACATAATTATTTAATAAAAAGAGTGTTTGTATTTTTTATATGAGTCAATTGTTTTGTGCTGTTTATTCAAAGTCTGTCACGAGAAAATGCATTTTATAATGAAGCATAATCATCATTATTTTCTCTTTTCTCAGCTTGGTTTACCACAATCCAGTGTTTGTAAAGGTAAGACAAATGAGTGAAATGCAGATCTACTGAGAAACCAAAAAACTGATCTGCCCAGATCGGCAGTCAAATCCTGATTGTTTAAAGGTGAAAAAATGGTTGCAGAAATGTCTTTTACATGTAGATTCAGTGACTGCTCAAAAACTACTTTCACTTGGCAGATTATTAATTGACAAACTACAATAAACTGTATAAAAGTTGTCACTAATGACATATGTTACCCTCCCAACAGTGCCATGTAACACAGTATTTGGTTCACCACATACTATGGTAAGTTGAGCTTGTCTTGGATACTGAACAGAGATCTACTATATTTTTCTGTTTCAAATAGTAAAAGTCACTTATTATTAGTCCCTAAAAATTGATATCTGTATTGTTATTCTGTAACAGGACATTGCTGCTTTTGAGAGGCTTTTCAATGATGATGTGTCCTGTGGCAAGACTCCTCTCCTTCTCATTGCATATGCTGGTGAGTTTCTTTTGCTGTACTGTCCTGGTTTCTAGAGCAGAAATGGATGGCTTTGACATAGCATCACCTCACTGCAGTGATGAGAACTTTTCTTGTTTTGGAATGATTGTGCTGATAAGAGGCCCTGTTAGTGAAAATTCCGACTGGTGACACGGCTCTGAAGCAATGGCATGAAGGAGCTGAAATGGCAACAAACAATGTGATGGTGTTCAGAAGTTACAAAAGCGACAAAGAGAAAAGCACTTTACAAGGCTATTCAGTTTATCTGATGATTATCCAAAAATAGACAGTCTAACAACACATTTACATTAAACATTCTGGACTTTAATAATTTAAAAAACAATTTCCCATCCGCAATATCAATATCAGTGACTTTTGACAAAATGCCAACAGGGACATACAAACCTTCCGAAACTGCAATGTGAAAGGGTTTGAAACTCAGACGGGCGGGTGACACAAAGACCCACCATAACAGGGCCTTAAACAGGGTTCAGATTGTTTCTGGATGCTCAGATTGTTTCCAGACTCAAATTTCATTGTCTATTAAACAAATTTCCTGTTTCTTCTGTTTAATAAACAGGTCTGACCGACAATTTTGTTTATTAAACAAAAAGAAACTAAGATATTTTCTGTTTATTACACAAAATAGATGTCCCTTTTTGTTTAATAAACAAGAGTCTAAAGTTTGCTTATTAAACCAAAGTGACAGGCTTTTCTATTTAAAGTGCACCTAAACCCCAAAATAAATCTTTGCACCTATTTGAAATGCATTGTGCCTTTTTTTTTTACCAAATCTTGACTAGTTATTTTGACTTTTGTAGGGTGTTAAAGGTGCAAAATATGGCCATCATCTGCCCCACGACCGAGTCAGAAGGGGCTTGGGTCTATTCTTGATTTGATGTCACAAACTGCTTTACATGCATGTTTACAAAGACTTAATGCGATGTAAATCAGTTTGTGACGTCAAATCGAGAATAGACCCAAGCCCCTACTGACTCGGTTTTGGGGCAGATGATGGCCAGATTTTGCAACTTTAACGCCTTAGAAAAGTCAAAATATCTAGTGAAGATTTGGTAAAAAAGGCGCAATGCGGTTCAAAAAGGTGCAGAAATTTATTTTGGCGAAAAAAAAATTTGGGGTTTAGGTGCACTTTAATAAACAAAAGTTACACAAAACTTAATGCCAACTAATTTTTACACACAAGTCGCCATTACCTAGAAAAATATAAAGCAGGAACACTAAGCTACTGATGGATAACTTTTTTTGTAGAACTCTTTTCTGCTCAGTCCATCCACTGGGCAAGGAAAAGGCTCAGCTCTACATTTTCGAGGAGATGATTTTGCAAAAGTTCACTCTCACCCGCATTGTACTGTCGAGACCGACGCTCTTTGCTTGGTGTTTATTCACGCTTATCGTGCTCATCGCTGTAACTGTTCTATATTTAGGACTTTGTAAACAATTTTACCACAGATCTATTACTCGGGTCTAAAAGACACGGAGTCTTGGATTCAGGTGTGTTCTCTTTTTTTTTCTTCGGTTTTATGACTCCTGACCAGTGACCAAAAATTAATTGAAGTCTTATCATTCTGATAATTTGTGCTTTCACAGACCGTATCTCGAGCACGGTCGTAGTTCGCATGAATAACAGGCTTTATAGGATTCCCACACCTTTTTCTTTTGTTGTACTTTTGCATTGTATTTTGAGCAATGAGCGGGTTCATCCTCGCAACTCAACAGGAATGAACACTGAGCGAAGAGCTCATTCACCGCCAGTCTCACAATACGCCGGACATGGGTGAGAACAAACTTTTCCAAAATTATCTCTTCTTAAATGTGAAGCCGTACCTTTTTTTTTACCCAGTAGAAAGGCTATGCATGCAAGAGTTCCACAAAAACAAAATTGTTGAATTTTCCATCTGTGGCCTTGTTTTCGCAGCTATTGATATTTATTTTGTTCAGCAGTACACAAGAATTAGCCGGCGTTGAGTTCTGTGTAACTTTTGTTTAGTAAACAGAAAAGCCTGTCACTTTCATTTAATAAGCATTTATTCGTTTAGTAAACAGAAAGTGACATCTTTTATGAGTAGTTCACAGCTTTTGCTCAACGTATGCTTCGGAATGACTTGAGCGACTGAAAATGATCATAATTGGTTGCACGGACCGCACATTTTTCAACAGTTTTTAATCATCATAACTTGAGTGCTCTCATAGAATAAGCTGCATGTTTTAAAAACTCCAATATTTACTAAATCCCTACACCTCTTTTTTCTTTTTACCTTTGTCTTGTATTTCAAGCCATGAGCGGGTTCATCCTTGCAACTCGCCATGAATAAACACTGAGCGAGGAGCTTCGGTCTTGACAGTATGATGCGGGTTAGAGCGAACTTTTGCAAAATCATCTCTTTGAAAATGTAAAGCTGAGCCTTTTTCTTGCCCAGTGGATGGACTTTTTTTTTTGAAGAGTTATCCATCGGTAGCTTTGTGTTCCCACTTTATAATTTTCTAGGTAATGGCGACTTGTGTGTAAAAATTAGTTGGTATTAAGTTTTGTGTAACTTTCGTTTATTAAACAGAAAAGCCTGTCACTTTCGTTTAATAAGAAAAAGACTCTTGTTTATTAAACAAAAAGGGACAGAATTCTATTTTGTGTAATAAACAAAATTGATGGTCAGACCTGTTTATTAAACAGAAGAAACAGGAAATTTGTTTAATAGACAACGAAATTTGGGTCTGGAAACAATCTGAACCCTGTTCTCAATTATGGCTATTGTTGAGTGCACCACACTGGGATTACAAGTTACATTTAGATACAAAAGGAATTCTGAAATGAATTCTGGTAGTTGTAGTATAATGTTACCATGATGTACAGTGTAATGATAAACAAGCAAACAAACAAACAAACAAAATGGGATATGTAAATGATGGATGAATGAATGAATGAATGAATAAGAAAGGAAGGGCAAGTGGGAGTGGGTGCATGTGCATGTAAATAAATAAATAAATAAATAAATAAACAGATAAACAAATACATAGTGCATTCTTTATGGGCTGTTCTGGAATGAGAGTGCAAGATGGTACAGCTGTAATTTTTGTTTGTCTTTAACTTTAAAGGAACACCAGTGGCTGGTCATACTGATAACCTGAGTCGATTAAGAGAGCTTTGTACACAGAATGGACTCTGGCTTCATTTGGAAGGGTAATGCAATGAATTAATTAGTTACAGATACTGAGTGACTTTTGTATGTTACATTGCATTCAATGACATAATTTCTCAATTAATTAGACAAGTGTAATGTGATTATGTTCACCTTTTGCTTCAGGGACACTTTAGCAACCCTTTGTCTGGATACAGTTCCTTCTTCTTTGAAGGTATGCACTGTGAGGCGTCCCTTATGAACGTGAATAATGCTGTCTGACAGACTTGTAATTCAGTTAAACCTGTGTTAAACAGTCACCCTTGGCGAATGGCTAACTGACCGCTTAATACAGGTTGACTGTTTAAAACAGGTTCTTCTGCTACTTTATTACAAAATTGATGTTGGAACCTGTAGGCCTACACAAAATTAATTGTAAGAGATTTATGTAAAAAGCTAAATTAGTCGGCTTTTGATATTTAATATACATTTGTATGGTTTCCTTTTATGAAGTGACTGTTTAATTCAGGTGCATAGTGAAAACAATAAGAATTTACACTTGTTAGGACTTTGTAAAAGGTGACTGTGACGGCTTAATAGAGGTGCCCGCTTAACAGAGGTCACATTTGCTGCAAATAAGGGGTGTAATTTTTGGGGCTTTTAGAAGTGACCACTTAATAAAGGGTGACCATTAAATAGAGGTTTGCTTAATTCAGGTTTGACCTAAATAGCATCTTGGCCTTGGCCCAGATTTCAATTAACCTCATTAGAGTACTGTTTCCCAAACAACTCTAGATTTGTGAGAAGGAAGTTTTTAGCATATTCTTGCTCTAAAAGTAAATTGATGAAAATTTCTTGCAGAAATCACCAAATGTTCAAGCATCCCTCGTTCTACTGTTGAATGATCTCTTGATAATTGCACACAAAAAAAATTGTTAAATAAAGATTACAATTAAAGCCCCATTCAAATGGTGCATGATAGTCAATGATAGTTGAAAAGTCCAAAACTATCATCAATTATCAACTATCATGCATGCGGTCAAATGGCAAAAACTATCATTGACTAGCATGAGACTTTTGAGCAGGTTCAAAGTGAATCATGATAGTTCGTGATAGTGGATGATAGGGCATGATAGTTTGTGTTCAAACACGCGTGATAGTTAAAACTATCATCGACTATCATCAACTATCATTACCATTTGAACAGGGCTTAAGTTAGATTCATTATTTTGATAAATCAACAAGAGTGAGTTTATTTTGTAGTATATACCAAGACCAAGATCTTAAGAAGAAAATTTGTCTTTCATACATGTATCAGTTATATATAAGAAACATTGATAATGTGTAATGTGTTGACAGAGTGCTCCTGCTTGTGACAGCATGACGCTGAATATTGGCAAGTGGTTTACCATGCCCAGTGCACCTTACTGTGTATCCTTTAATATTTCCAGAATAAGAGATTTTTTAATTCGTGAACATTGTGGAGTCTTTGCCTAGTTGATGTAACCATAAAATTGTGGAACAATATAAAAGATATGAAGTAGGTTAATACCCCTATCAAACACAGTAAATGACAAAAATAAATAAATCTAAATTGTTTTAATGACACCAGCTGGTAACTATCAATCATATTGGATTCATTGTATTGTATATGTAATTAAATTTCTCTTAACTAGAAACTTAGACATTTTATAGAGCTAAAGATCTGGATTTGGTAAGTCTATTACTATTATTTTATTGTTGTTATTTATTTATTTATTTATTTATTTATTCATTCATTCAATTATTTAGTAAATGACAAGGCTGCTGCAAAGGTGGCATGAGTCTACAAGACAATGGTGAAGCAGAAACCACTACAACAATGTTTTTGGGTACCTTACATTGCAAAGCAATAAAATTCTCTCCAGGAGGACAAGAAATTAAGCAGGAACGATCAGGGGGAAGATTAAAATAATATTAATTTTGAGTTACAATTTACTCTCAGGCAGAGGCATCAGGACTTAGTCAAGGCCATGAACCTGACCGGTTGTCTGTACTCCCTCTTTGGATCAGTCTGCAGACTGTGGGTATGTAATGGTTTTCCCTCTGTCATATTGTCGTCCATTTTTCCTGGTCTCTTAGTTATTAAGGGCTGCATATCCACTGTCAGTCTTAAATCTAGGTCTGTCCTCTCTTTTGTGACTGGAGCAACCTTTGTAAACTAATTTAACCCTCTCTTGTTAAAAGTTCCTTTCCAGCTGTCCTTGATGCCCTCCTTTGTTTTTGTTTATACACTGTAAATCCACCCTTTACTTTTGTTTCATCTTTCAAATTGTTGCATTCATGTTTTCATTCCTTACATTTTTGCAGGTCTGGATAAAATGAAGGAAATGGTTTTACACTCTGCACAGCTAGTAAGTACAAGAAAGTTGTTAACTAAAGGTAGAAATGTTTTTACTGATGCTGGATGCACTTCTATGGGCTATGCACTAGAAACAGTGTGTGCTGTATTGTTGTATTTCTGTGAGTTGTGTACCAAGTTACATGTAAGTTCTAGGTTTCAAGGTGAATAGATTTAATATGATAATAATGTTTGTCTAGGGTTTTTGATAAGAGATACATGTAATGGCAGCCACATTCACCTTTTCACCATTTCAAGTTGATCTACAACTTTATTACACTGTAGCTTTTCACTTCACAATTTTTGCCATCTTAAAGTTAAACTCATCGCCAATCGATGAGCTTGGAGATGGTGCCTGCCAAAGTGGGTGGTGATTCCAGGGCGAGCAACGAGCCTTGAGCCACAAGCCCTGAGCAGGGCACACAGGCATCCACGGCAACTCTGCGAGCGGCAACCACCCACCAGGCACCGTCACACTGACCAAGTCAGTGGAGATACTTACCAACCCTATACTTACCAACTCCACCAATGAGGGAGGGAAGGGAGGGGGGAAAAGCGGAACAACTGAATGATTTGCTGCCTGAAACAAACTGCACCTCGCCCAGCAGAACTGAACAACACGTGCGATTCGAGAAACCCCGTATGTCACCTCCGGGCGCATGATTCCCTGACCGCCGCTGACCAGCATTGCATTGGCTCGATTTTAACTTAGCCTACATTACATTTAGCCACATTTAACATTGTTCATATTACATTCATATTTTTTTACTGTCATCTCTCAATTTCAGGCCCAGCAAATGAGTATAAGCTTGGATGGCATGCAAACTGCAGTGAAGAGGATAGTAAGTGCAAACAATAATTATATTATTAAACTGTACTTCAAACAAAGTCATGATTATGATTCCTTTTTCAGTATTAACCTCCAGATCAGGCAACGAGAAACAGATTTTTGGTTTCTGACAGTTCTTAATCAAAGTCACAGTACTTATTTCATATATTTTATTTACTAATATGTTAATTGTGGAAGCCCTTTAACAAAGTGATTTATAAAGGGGTACTTAGCAAAGTAAATAACCTGAACAAGCAAATCTATTAAGTAGTAAGGCAACTATTAAATATTAAAATAGCAATTACTGTACCTTAGTATTGACTTCCTGCCTTCATTAGTGTAGAAAATTTTCTCTCAACCATTTTCATGTAGAGGAGTTTTAGAAACTATGTTAAGGTAACATCACACCTAAAATCATCCTTAGGCTAAAGATCTGTCCTGTTTAGTGTTACAGTCAAGAGATAAATACTAGGCTCCTACAAAATGATTATCTGACCAGGGTAGTCATTAAGGGCCAGGTACCAGAGATTTTTCATGGGGTTAAATGCAATTTAACCCAGTTAACGACTAGGAGCAAGTTTTTTGCTCAGTTATTGGCATGGCGTTTGTGTTTGCTAGTAGCCTTTTCCGGCTTATGTCTGATGTCTTCAGACAGTCCAGTGGTCAGCGGCAGTTCTGTTAATTTTATGCGTGTACCTTTTCCATGTGCTTGTAGTTTTTACTTGCTCTGTGTACGGGGGCGTTGCAGTTCATGTGTTTTCAAGTATTTCCCCTCCCTCCCCTCCCTTTAGTCTTCTTCTTCTTCTTCTTCTTCTTCTTCTTCTTCTTCTTCTTCTTCTTCTTCTTCTTATTATTATTATTATTATTATTATTATTATTATTAACTAATTCTTCTGAATTATTATTATTATTGTTATTTTATTATTATTATGAACCATATCGATTCTGTTATAACCAAAATAAGCAAAACTGTTGGAATGTTAAGTAAACTAAGACATTATATACCATTTTGTGTTCTTATAAATATCTATAATGCTCTTATAACACCTTATCTCTTCTATGGACTTATTTCATGGGGCCATGCCTTTAAAACACATCTAAATAAACTCACTATTCTACAGAAGCGCGCCATACACTTAATTCACTTTGCAGACAGAAATGAGCATGCTATCCCTTTATTTGTCAAAACTAACATTTTACCTTTAAGTTTTCTTTATGTCCAAGCGGTCTCAAACTTAATGTATGATATAAATGAAAAACAAGCACCACCAAATATTCTAAATCTTTTCTGTAGAACTTCTAGCATACACAAATATGCTACCCGCTTGTCAACCTCTCAGAACTTTTTTATTAAAAATTCTGGAATCAACGGACAAAAATACTCTTTTTCACGTGTTGGAGCAAAAGTGTGGAATGGGATACCTGTAAGAATAAAAAAGTTGCCAAAAATAGTTTTAAGAAAGAAATGAAAAGAGTACTATTTGACATTTTGAAAACTGAAGATAGTTAAAATGAAATCAATAAAATACTATTTGATCTAAAGAATCATTAGAGAAGACACTTGTAAGTGCAAGTACTTTTATTATCTTAGTATCTCAAGCTCTCCCTCTCTCTTTTCTTTTGTTTTGTTTTTGTTTGTTTGTTCAATCTCATACAAATACACTTATCTTTTTTTTCTCTTTTTTAAAGTGCACATGAATCAAAATTTCAAAGCCAGTTTTTTTTCGCCAATATGAAAACTGGTGTTATAAGAAGCATTTTGAGGGGAAGATAATTTACTAAATGTAGCAGGAACTTATTTGAAAACGCGGTCAAAGTTGGGCCTTTCTCACTAAAATTCTAGACAAAAACCTGGGATCTGGTGAATAGTCGTGACGTCATTTGTGTGTACTCAGTCGAGTACGTCACTCTGTTTTTGTGAGTTCCGTGGAATAAAAATGTCGGAGAACTACCAAGATTCACTATTGGAGCCGCCAGCTGCACAAAATTTTCCAGGTTTAAGCTTTTTCGCCTTCTCAGATATGTTTCACGCTTGAACATTACACACGAATGACGTCATAGAGACCTTTTGGCCGCGCGCAAACTGTCTCAAATTTCAGGCCACGGCGGGAATTTTGGAATCCCTAGAAACAGTGAACCCTTGTCACAAAAAGGAGGGAAACGACTGAAAATGAAATATGGGGATTATAAGCTATTGAAAAACGTAAAAAAAATTGGTAGTTAATTTTCGATTCATGTGCACTTTAATCCTGTACTGTAATATAATTGCCTCTGTTTCAATAGACTGGCCTGCCATGATTAGCTAAGCTACCTGTAGGTCAGTCTAAATTGTAATATTTCTATCCATTTTATTTTTAATAAACCTTTATGAACCTTATGAACCTTTATGTTTCTTCTACTGAACTCCTAGTTCAGTGTGACGGGTGCTTGGTTTAGGGCTTGGTGTGGTAGGCGGGGCTTGTGGCTGGGTTGCGGGTACAGCAGGCTTATAGGGTGTTCTACTGACCCGGGTTTGGGTCGGCGGTACCTGCCCCCAGGTCCCTGAGCACCCAACCTCCACTTGCGATGCAGATGTTAACTTGATATTCTCAGTCAGCTTTCTGGCCACTTAAATGGCATATTGGGTGTAACATGGCAGCTGGAATTGATGGCTACTTTTTTTCAGTCTGTATCCCCACCTACTTCAATACTTTTTATAATAACAGCCATCTCAGGCAAATAACTTGTGTCTGTTTGTAGTCCCAGCCACACTGTATGTCACCAGTGGTAGTGTTCAAGTATAAAGCAGCTCCTGTGTCCCCTGGTGAGACAAGTGCTCTTGAGGAGGGAGGAGATAATGGATCAGACCCAGATGATGAACAAGGTGAGATACACTGTAATTTTGTAACAGTCAGCTTGACATGGTTGCATGTTTGAGATTAGTTGTAAAATGTTTTGCATTGCCTTAGCTCCTGTTCAAATTGGCTCTTCTCTGAATGCTCTGGAAGTGGTTTTGCCATCCACAGCTAAGTGTTCATTGCTTAAGGTGCGGTAATATGGGCAACAAATTCGTGCAACTTTCCATGCAACATTGTTGCGATGCGAGTTAGAGCAATGTTGCCCCGTTTTACCACTTGCACAACACTCCCTGATTTTGTTGCGCAAAGCAGAAGGCTGTTCTACTGTTGCGTGACAAGTTGTTAGTGCGGGTGGTAAAACAGGCAACATCACTCTTCAACTCGTACTGCAACAATGTTGCGTGGAAAGTTGCACGAATTTGTTGCCCATATTACGGTGCCTTTACTCCAAGTTGAATGTTTGTCTTCAGTGGGGTGTCCAGTGAATTAGCACCTAACTTCATCAAAGGGAATGAGGCCTGCAGAGCAAAACTTTGTATATTAATAAATTCTGAAACATTTTAGTCATGGGCATCCCAGTCAAAATGTGCTGGCTGCTGGTGTTTTTCCCACCTACAGTGGAGTGTTTGCCGCCTACTCAACACTTAACATAGTTCATACAAAATACCAGCTTAATTCTTTTACTTTTCTGGTGCAAATCACTGGTGTAAAAATTTGATTGAAATAACAAGCCCTATTTAAAGCTGCAGTTATTTTCCAAATCTTGGGGTGGAAAGTCCCCTGATCCCCTTAACCGTAGAAGGCCCTTGCTGCCTTCTACTCCTTTTCCTACTACTTCAAACAAGTTTATCATGGCTGCGTGGGGCCCTCTAAAGTATCATGGAGTGAACGTATGTGCAATAGGTATTGCAGTATTGCATACAATTTCCCGTCAGTCTTATCTTGAAACTCTTAGTGTCCTGGACCAGTCATTTCTCATGCATGGTGAGCTGAAGACAAATGCAAGCTTGATGCAAAAGATATGACCAAAGCAGAGCTTCTTTCAGTTTTGTTTCTGGGAGAAGAGTTGCTATTTGGACCACCCATAAATATAATTATTTTAAATAGATAATGGTGACAGTTCCTTCCAGCTTCCCTCCTCCTTAACTTTCAGATATTATTGTTAACGCATGTTCCTTGGGGTGAATGCTAAGTTTCTTATTTATTTTTTTTCCCAGATGATACAGAACTGTCATCTTCGTCACGCTCATCTTCTTCAGATCCAAGCTGTGTTCCCTCTTCTGTGAGAAATGCAATTAACCAACAGGTAGGATAAAACATTGCTCTATTAAATCAAAATTGCAGCATACATTTAGGTTATCATCTAGAATGGCTGCAACTATACATGCACAAAGTAATAAAGGTAGTCCTATTTCACCCAAGAGTTTGGTCTTAGAAAAACCAAAAGTGTAAGACCTCTCCACTCCTAGTAGGACACAGCATTTTCAAAACCAGCCATTGGCCATATCATCCAACAGCAATTTTTCCATTTGCAGTGGCTACTTTCCCTTGGGCAAATTCTGAAATAAAGCTTTTTGTAAAGAGCCAAGTGTCCACAAAAGAGTTTGTGAGTAAATAAACTTGAAATTTTGCTGCAACATTGCTTAAATCTGCCTGCATACATTGTTTGAAGGTCGAGTAATGTTGAGCAGCAAAGTAAACAGGCTCAGAATGTGTGGTAGGCAGCGGTTTCCAATGCAACTTTGTACTCTATTTAAGACAACACATTCCATCTTCACATCCCATTTTGCATCTCAAACTGCTTGTAAAATGCATCTACAAGAGTCTGGAATTTCAAAATTTTCTGGGGAGGGAAAAGTCAGGGAATTGAGTATCAAGTCAGGGAAATTCAATATCCTGAAAGTCAGTAAAAAGTCAGAATTTTACTTTTGGTTTGCCATAAGGTTTGGAAGGAGATTCCTTGTTAGTAAAGGTAACATCATTTTAAAAAATTCCTGCAAAGAAACTTAAACTTTGATTTCCGTGGCTCCACTGAAGACTGCTCAAGGTTTTGTCTTGAATGGTCAGTGAAAACTGGTTTGTGGTCAGTGTAAAGTCAGGGAATTTTTTCAATCCCAGTGAGAGGCAATCCTGTAAAATAATCAAGTTTCACCTGTGGAGCTGAAGGAGACCAGACCAACGGCTTAACATTATTGCCCAGTGATCCAATCATCTGTATTGAAGTGGTTGTTGAGTACACAGGCAGTATAATCTTATCACCCTGGGCTGAGTTTCTCGAAGCATGGTTAGTGCTAACCATTGGTTAAGATGTACTAAAACCTATCAGTTGTCATGGTATTTAACCCAGGTTAGTGCTAACCATGCTTCGAGCAACTGGGCCCTGGTCTGTGGCCCAGTCTGAGGTTCAAACCGATAACCTTCCACTCAGAAGTGTGGTGCTCTTACCAACTAGTCTAACCCTGCAGTAGTGAAACCAAAAATCAAAATGCCTCTCATTGTAGGTCCTTTCCTACTTCAGTCTGATTTTTCAGTTTGTATGTGTTTTGTAAATCAGCTTGCCAGGTTCCTGACTCAGCAAATACCATCTGTAAAAATTGGCATTGTGGATTTACCCAAGGAGGGATGTTGTATCAGATTTAACCCTGTGCTTTCATCCAGAAGTAAGTTGTTTGGTTGTTCATTTAATTTTGTTTTAATTCATTATATTAATATGAGATTCTACCTTAAGTAAAGAGAGACAGTAGCCACAAAAAGCATTCTGGTTATCCAAAGTAGGGGGGATTTTAATTATTAATAATTTTATACAGTAAGTTAATAATTATATAGATGATATATAATAATTATGCAGATGTTATTTTTTATGACTAAATGTAATCTATTACTTATGTAAAGGGCGTAGAGTTTCAGAAATGCACTTGTAAACACTTATTAGTAATTGTTATAATTATTATGATTATTATTAGCACATGATAAGATTTGACCAATACTACTGATTTGTTTTATCTTTAGTATGTGGAACAACAAGTGAAAATGTAGAGGATTTTGCCATTTGTCTCAAAGAAGAAGTGGTAAGTTTCCATGAAAGCTTTTGTTTATTTTCTTTGTGTGTTGTTTTGTGGAAACAAGTGGTTTAATGTCCTAAGTTTAAAGCTGTGCATGGTCTGTTATTCTTTCTTTCTTGCTAATTTGACCTGCTGACAAGACTGGATCTTTTTTTAAAAATTGTTAAGAATGGAATGATTTACCAGAGTGTGTTGTTGGAGTGGCAAATCCTGGAAGTTTTAAGAGGTCTTTATGATCTTTTTTAAATATCTTGTAGTATCTTCCTTTATTGTTGAAATGGTTTTTAATTTTTACATGTTTTGAAAATAATTTTGCTCTTTTGTCAGAATAATTTTAAATATTAGATTTTTAATGTTGGTGATTACACAAAGAATGCCCCGAAAAGGGAGTTCAGGAGGTGCCAGAGGACCCTATAGAACAAACTTCCTATAGGATCCAATGGCACCTCCTAAACTCCCTTTTCGGGGCATTCTTTGTGTAGTCAACTTTATTTTAAAGGGAACCT
>JAEMWC010000033.1:125000-130000 GCA_016490735.1 Pachyseris speciosa | reverse complement strand
ACAGAAGGAATGCCAAATGTGTTCAGTAAAGGACGCACACAAGATGGCCTGACTTGTATCATCATTGACCAGGTAGTTGCGTCATTTAGATGCTCTTCATGAATATGGTTTATCTTTTCATTGTTTTGGCAAGATAATTTACTGTGAGGCTATGATAGCCTGACTGGTTATTTACCATCAACAGTACTGCTGCACAGTTGAAAGTCCAGGGCTGCGCTGTAGCAGCACCGGCCTGGTGGCCCCTGGCAACTTACTTTTACCTTTGGGCAACAAGGAAATCTTAGTTATTGCACAAAATTTCAGAGTTGTGGGCTCCCAAAAAATTTGCTTAGAGCACAGTTTTGAAGTCAATATATATTTTTCATAACATTTTCTGTTTTCATGGTACCCTTAGCTTCTCATTAGTTCATGTGCAATAAAGGAGCTCAATGTTTCTTCAAAACCCATGGCAAAGTGTCATTAAAGACCTGTGTGTTGTGTGAAAAGAAATGTTCTGCGCAAGAGCTGTAACTCAAAATTTGTCCTTTTCGTTTTGATTCTGAATGGTACAAAGCATTTAGTGTTTTTTCTACATTGAATAAATCATTGTCGGTCATAATTGTATTTTGTTTTGTTGTTTTGCAGGTCCCGTCATCGTCTTCTGTTGATGCACTAGTTGATTTTATATGCAAAGCAGCAACAGAACTTGAAAGTTCGAGCAAAGTATGTTCAACCTTTTTATTCTTTACAAGGTTTTGGTTCATGGTTTTGGGAAAAATACCACTGACAGTATATACTGTTATGATGTTTGTTGCTAATAAGCATGTTTTGTAACTTTGTAGTATTTGGAGCAGATGGCAGATGCAATACAGAAAGGCATTGAAGCTGCACAGCAAGATCTAGTTAAAGATGCTGAGGAAAAACTTTTAGAGGAGGTACTTGATTCACATCTTTGTTGCTTAGCTACACAGTATTGTAGCCTTTTTTTTAATACAGGGGAGTCTAGGAGAGGAAATTCCACACTTCATACTAGACAAACATTGCATTGACTAATTTATATGTGATCATTGCCAAATAATTTGTACTTTTGAACTGTACATAGGAACTAGCATGTGACTAAACCTTTTCTTATTTTTACAAGGGTCTGTTGCGACAAGTTCCGCTGGTCAGTTCACTGATGAACTGGCTATCACCTCTTCCTGAAGAACCCAAAACAACTGGAAGAGCATTTAACTTAACATCAGGTAAGTCATTCAAATGCTTGCTTGCTTTGTTTATAGTGGAAATACACTTACCATAAATGCTCTTTGCAGCCCCCCCCCCCCTCTCTAATAAGCCTCCCATTTGGAAGTCATTTTTTGTAGCAAGCCCCTCTCTCTAACACCCCCCCCCCCCCCCCCCACCTTTTTGGGACATGAGATTTTGTAATGAGCCCCACATATTCCCTCTTACAAAATCCACTTCATGCAGCCCAGTTGGTTTATTTTTAAACAAATATGCACTCAAGCACATAATAGAAGACTTTAGATTTGAGTACGAGTACGAGATTGAGAACGAGTACGACTTTCAAATTTCAAACCCGTCGCCTCCACAGATCCCTTACTCTGCCCTATTGCTTAATAACAGAAAAGGAGATTTTAGAAACGGGATTGATGTACGGAGTGATCATGTAAGGCGTGCGAACTAGATGTAAAAAGTCGTATTCGTCCTAAATCTCGTACTCGTTGTCAAATCTAAAGCTCCCTAATATTCCTTGTTGCTCTTTATTAAATAATCAAGTTTCACTGCAGTTGTTTGAGTTTGGTACAAAAACTATTGTAAGACAAAAACGGTGAGTATGAGATTTCAAATAAGCCCCCCTCTCTAATAAGTCCCCCGTCAATAGAGCAGTTTTCAATTGAGTGTTGTAAAACTAAAACCAAAGCAACTACTCCAGCCAATCACAACAGAAGTAGGCAGTGCAATGAGCCAATCAGAATACAAAGCAATTACATGTAGCTGGTGCAAAGCACGGGAAAATATGCACATGCAAATCATGATTGGTTTTGGTTTTGCTTCTCATTGGTTGAGAAAGTGGTGCGAGTTTTCTTGGCCAATCACAGAGCGAAGCAATGCAAAACCAAAGCAAAACCATAATTACTTTCGACACTCAATTGAAAACCGCTCTAAGGAATGAAATTAATATTGTATAGCCATTCCACTTAAATAACTTTAAATAAATAATTCAAATAAATGTAACAGCTGGTGGGAGGCAAACCAGTTGGCTATTTACAAGCTTGACGCTCTCCAACTAGTGGCCAGAGAGGGACTTGAACCCAGGACATTACAGGTCCAGTGCCCTAACCACATGGCCACATAGCTAGCGGGCCAGAGCGCAACGTGAACCCAGGACTTCCGCATTACAGGTCTAGCGCCCTAACTGCTTGTCCACGCTGCATTACAGGTCCAATGCCCTAACCGCGTGGGCATGCTGCCCCCGCAGCTACAGTTCCCTATGCGAGTAAATTATTCATTGTGCCTAGCAAATTTAATGTTGTGTTCACATTAGGTTTGGATGGGGAAGGGATCAGAATTAGTGTGCATTGAAGGAATATTTGTGGGTACGGTAGTTCTCTTAATCTAAATCTAAATATCATTTTGTTGGCAAAAATCCTTGAGGACATTACACCAACTCTAAAATAATAATAATTTGTGGTTCCAGAAAATGTCCATATCTCTCGCCTTGGCCACAGTTGTTCAAAAGGCAGTTAACTCTATCCCGCAGATAAAATATATCAGTTTCAACAACTGTGGCCTGGCCTGCAGATCAAGGGAATTCTGAAGAGTCTCAAAAGCTGGAGTTTTATAAGGAAAACTTATGTGAATTGAAAATTCCCCAGGGGTGGGGTGTCCTTGCATGAAATAAAAAAAGAAAGCCTTTCGTGGTTGGGGTTTCGACATTATTTTTCTTGAATAAGTTCAAAGTGGACTTCAATAATTTATTATTGCTTGATATCAAATTACAGGCTACCTACACAGCACAGAAAAAATTTACAAATACCACATGCAAGTTCAGGATGAGGATGAAGGAGAACCAATACCAGTGACGCCAACAAAATCCTCGCCAAAGGTTACACCAACAAAGGACAGTCCATCAGCCACAGACTAAATTAGATAAACAATTGTAAAACGGTGCACTAGTTTGAGAGTATAATTTCTCTGTGTATGATAGCTTCCACAAGCATTGGCCTTGCTTGTTCAAAGAGTGGAACTTACATTATGCAGGACTCTACTTGTTGCCCAGATTCCAAGTTAAGTCATGGAATGTGATAGTCTGTCAATTACTGGTATGTCTTTTTAACTTGATCAATACATCTGTAAGAATAATCATATAAATCTTGTACAAGTGTTGTTTTCATTGTATTCTCTTTACACACCTCAAGTGAACCTCAACTTGGTCTTTATGAAACATCAGATCAACATAATTTTAGAGACCGATCTACCTTTCATGCTTTTAATAACAACTATATCACAAGACAAACTGTTTTTATTTTTGATTTGTATGTTTTAACTGGAAGGTAAAATGTATCGTGATGTTATTCACTCTCTGGACAAGTAGACCTAGTAAATTGTTCACAGTTAAATGTTGTAATCATTATGTATACGGAAGATTGTCGTAGGAAAAGGAGCTAATGTGGCTGCAAAAGAATAAGCATTTCTACAGGTGCCATGAAAATGTAGATGTATGGAGGTTTACACCATAAATAATTTATTAAAAGGAAGTATTTAATTGTCAGTAAAATGACAGAAGCTGTGGTCAAGAGACCACAGAAATTAGGCAGTTTTCAGCTTGCCGCTCTCTGTGCCTGGTGGGTACCAGTGTGTACATGGCTGTTTGGAAGTATCTTTGGCAAGAGAGGTGCTTTCACTCTGAGAACAAGTTGTCTGAATGATGTAATACAAATACAGTTGCAGCAGTTGTCACAAATTTTTGAGTGGAACTGTGTTAATATGGACTCCAAAGGGACATTCCAATTAAAGTGTCTGCAATGATCCCAACTTTTTCCACCCTTTGCTTGTAACATTTGATTTTCAGACTCCTTGAAATATCTTCTGAGTAACAGTATTGGTTATAGTACATTTAGCTCTTAGGGTACACCTGTACTAGCATGTTAACAATATCTTAAGTTTATATTTCCCCAGTAATCATCTGATTTTTAAACAGCAGCTTCTCTTCCCAGTCATTCTTTTCAGAAAGCTCCAAGCATAAATTAATTCTTTTTATTTCAACCAGAAATAGGTCATTTCCAAATAACCTTTGGCCTCCTTTTCAAAGCAAGGCCTGGTGCACAACCATTCATATGAAAATGAGTTTAATTTGCATGTGAATGGAAAGTAATTTTCACATGAAAAGATGAGCACCAGGACTCGCTTTGAAAAAGAGGCCAAAGGTAATTCGGAAATGGTCTATTATCTTAGCTTTCAACAAAAATAATTAGATACTTTATCATGATAAATAAATTATGCAAATTAATTTGAAATAGTTTTAAAAGTCAACTGCTGCTATCGTCTCTTGCCAACAAGTTTTGGTACAGTTTGTTTAATCCCTTAGACCCAGTGATGACTGTCATCCATTTGTAGTTTCTTAGAATAACACGAGTCAATCAAATGTATAGATTGTGAGAATAACGGAAACGATTGCCAAAGATAACTCTGTGATAAAACAAATAATTTGTTTAAAATAGGGAGAATTATTCTTCCTACTTGTGCAATAAGAAACATAATTATGGAGACAAGTGAGTGAAATACCCTGTATCCATGTTGATATTGATATTTAAAAGTTTAAGTGGTCTGTTGGTTGCCATTGCAGTTGTTTACTGTGGTCTTGAATTTATTTTTTAACTTCAGAATCAATTTGCCTGTGCAGTGGGAAATAAATTCAAACACAGTTCACAATTAACATTCTTACATGTATCTCAGATGTTCTTTAAAAGGGATAGAAAAGTGCCCAGTTTTCTTACACCATTGACAACCTTGTCTAC
>JAEMWC010000033.1:32500-120000 GCA_016490735.1 Pachyseris speciosa | reverse complement strand
GGCTTAGGACAGCACCACTTTTCCCTGGTAGTTCAAATAAAGAGTCACAAATTGTTATTCATCGTTTATAGGTGGAAAATCACTCTGAAAATGTAAAAACAGCCGGTAGTCAATGGGTTAAAGAGGGCACCCTTAGTGAGCTAATGGCAGGCAGGGCAGACTGCTTAAAGCGACTTAGTGTGTCACTCAACACAACTCCATAAGGGAGCAGATTCCACATGCGAATGGCTCTTGGAAGAAAAGAGTAGTTAAGAGAGATGGAGGCTCATGTGACTTCCAACTACAAAGGGGCTTTTAAATGTTTTTCCAACAATCATCAGGGTTTTCATTAAGAATTGTAGTAACAGGAGAATAGCATAAAGTAACAGGAGAATTATCATGAAAGGGCAAAGCTCTTTCAGGAAGCAAGCAAAATTTAGCAGGAGAATTCTGCGTAGTAGCCGGAGAATTCTCTGATCTCTGATGCGTAATGAACACCCTGAATCATACAACATGGCCTGTAACTTATCAAACTAAATGGATGGCATTATTAACTATTTTGCTGGACCCAGTTGTTGAAAGCTTGACTAAGTTAGAGTAAACTTGCATCTATTTCACTCACTGGGCAATAAACATTTTTCTAAACTTTTTTGGCCCAAGGCTTATGGCTTACGACTTACAACAAGTTTACGATTCTTCTTTACCTTTACTCAACATTAGCTTGTAAGATGATTTTCAGATAAGGGGATGAAAACCAAGGTTAAATTTGAATTGAATATTAGGGTTAGTTTGCATTTGAAAAGACTGCACACTGGCTTACCCTTGCAAGCCATATAAGTAATGTTTTGACTGTCTACTTAGGCACTGAAGGGTGAAAAGTCGGGATTTTAAAGAGCTGATCACTTACTGCAGAAGCAATGTTTATCCACTGCATGGCTTTAGCAATGGCATCGTTATTTGAGGGTGGAGTCTCTAGATTCCAGTAGCTAAACTTAGAGAACTTGTGAGTGGCCTTCATCACCCGATCCTGTAAATTACACAGTGAAGTGAAAAATAGACTAGTTCACATTTTGGTGAAACAATGTAATATCATTGTTGCTAGTGCTATTGGACTTTGTGTTACTTATAAGCAAATCACAATTTAACTGTTAACAATTTTTGAGTTACACTGTACGCACAGGCATGTTATTTAAAGCTTTCAGTGCAATTTACCTACTTGTGGTACTTGCTTCAGATGGCGATTTATTTTACTGTTTGTCAAAAATGTATGATTACTTTGTTCTGAGTTTTAAGCTACTCCACGGAAAATTGCTTTTTTTCTTGATTAATCATCATTAACAAAACAGAACAGGGCTCTCATTATATGTAGAGAGCTTCTAATTCAATGGCTCAGCACTTAACTGACTTATTTCAACTTTTAGGCAAGCAAGCTGTGTCATATTTTTCTTGAAGTTTGTAATATTTCGAAGCACAAATTTTCTCTTCCCTTCCCCCCTTGGTATGTTTGTTTTGTACGCGCGACGCGCATGTTTTCTCTCAACCAATCAGGTTTGAGTTTCAATATGAACTTGAGTTGACGTAGACACTTTTGTTTTGTGTGTTGTTTTTTTTTGAGGAGTTTTTAGTTTTTGGATTTTATCTCACTTTGTCGCTTCGTCTCTTTGTTTTTGAAGTTTTATTTCCCTTTCGTTTGGTTTAACTTTGGCAATGTTATATTTCATTTCATATTTAATTAAATACGACTGAAACAAGATCAATCAACGGAGTTTGGGTTCTCTTCTCTGGATATGAACATGGATTTTTTTACATGGTGCCGAGACCCGGGAACAAAGCGACTGAACTGAAGAATTCACTCTAACAGCTCACTCTAACTGGAAAAATGTCTGACGAAGAGCTGAAAAAGAAAAGAAGAATTCGTGGAGGCCATAAAGGATACGTTACGACGACTCTGGAAAAGGTACAAGCCTTACTCAATGAATTTGAACCCACTCTGGCGAATCAATTGAAAACCTATCGGATTGCTCTTACGGAAAAACTGAACTTTCTTGGAGCCTTGGACGATGAAATTCTGGCGTTAATGAAAGAAGAGCACATCGAAGATGAAATCAAGGAAACTGGAACCTTCAGAGAATCTATTCATCAGATGATAGTGGAAATTGACGAAACTCTACACGCATTGGAACTGGAAAAGGCCGGACACTCAGATAAGTCAATTTCTCATTCTAATTCTAACTCGTTTACTGAAAGTTTGGGAGCTGGAAAGGCGAAACTGCCGAAGATTACTCTTAAGAAATTCTATGGTGATCCCATTTCCTTCAGTCCATTCTGGGACTCGTTTGCAAGTGCTGTCGATGACAATTGTAGTTTATCAGATGTTGATAAATTCAATTATTTGAGAAGTTTACTAGAAGGTCCCGCCGCAGGAGCCATCCGAGGGCTACCGCTGACAGCAGAAAACTATGAAGCAGCCAAATCCATTCTAAAAAAGCGTTTTGGGCAACCTCAGATAATCATTAATGCTCACATGGAGGGATTAGTGAAGTTAGCAGCAGTAACTGTTGACAATGACTTAAAGCGTTTACGCTTCCTTTATGATCGAATTGAGGCACATGTTCGAGCCTTGCAAGCCCTGGGAATAGATTCTGGCTCGTATGGGAAACTTTTGATTCCCCTTCTCATGGAGAAATTACCCTCGAGCATGCGTTTAATCATATTGAGGGCCGTGGATGACCCACAGTGGGATTTGGATATTCTGCTAAAGGCATTCGATCATGAAATTGAAGCGAGAGAGCGTTGCGAACCGATTGGAACAAACCCAACCGACTCTCCCACTCATAAGAAGCCTTTATCAGTGCCGACAAGTAAGGGTAAAGAGGTTTCATCTGCGTCAGCTCTTACTAATCAATCTGAGGGATCTGTAACCTGTACCTTCTGTAGGCAGAGGCACCCCAGCGCTAGCTGTAGTATAGTTACTGACATTGAAGCCAGAAGAAATCTGTTAAAACGACAGGGCCGCTGCTTTGTTTGTTTGCGTCGCAGCCACATAGCAAGAGATTGTTCTCCAAACAAGACATGTCATATTTGCTCGGGAAGACATCATATGTCAATCTGTGAACGGGCCAGCTGTGATCGCGTCACCTCAGAAAATACATCTCAAAGAAACAACGTGGTGTGGGCTAACGAAGCGGACCGCAGAGAAAGCAAGTCCTCTACAACGGTGTACGTGGACTCAAACACGTCAATTCTACTACAAACGGCCATCGCCTCTGTATCAAGGATCCATCAACAACATCCTGTTGTGAAGATGCGCATTCTATTTGACAGTGGCAGCCAGCGGAGTTACATATCTGAACGAGCGAAAAGAAAATTGGGTCTGTTGTCCAAGAGGAAAGAGAAGCTACTCATCAAAACGTTTGTACAAGAAAATGAAGAATTAAGAGAGTGTGACGTCGTGGAACTCTGTGTTAGGGGACTGAGTGAATGCTCAGGTGTCCAGATGACTGCTCTCTCCGTCCCTCTCATCTGCAGCCCTCTAAAGGAACAAGCCGTGCAGCTTGCGCAACCGTCCTTCAGTCATCTGGCAGACTTGAAACTTGCTGATCAACCATCCAAAAGCTGTGGTTCAGAAGTAGACGTGTTGATTGGAAACGATTTCTACTGGTCGTTCTTTACTGGAGAGACGAAACGGGGGGAATCAGGACCTGTGGCAATGAAGACGAGTCTTGGATGGGTGTTATCTGGTCCCATGCCCTACACATCTGGTGCAGATGCTGGTGTTAATATGGTTACTACCCATACCCTGAAGCTAGAAACCGCTGTATGTGACGACCTTGGTACTGACAAGAAAGGTGACGACCCGCTGTTAGAGCAAGTAAAGAATTTCTGGGAGTTGGAAGCCATCGGTGTTTCAACACAGGAAAGGTCCGTACATGAGAAGTTCTTGGATACGATTCATCTACACAACGGTCGTTATGAAGTCTCTCTCCCTTGGAAGGAACAGCACGCGTTACTACCAGACAACTACACCTTGGCAGTTACCCGCCTGGCTTCGGTTCTAAAACGTCTCAGAAGGAATCCTGAGCTGTTCGAAGAATATAACCGCATAATCGAAGAGCAAGCGTCGCAAGGGATAATCTCTGATGTCGATTCCCACGCACCAGTCGAGGTTGGTCGCCTTCATTATTTGCCGCACCATCCAGTTGTACGCGAGGATAAACAGACAACTAAGGTGAGGATAGTCTATGATGCGTCTGCCAAGTCTACTGGTCCATCGTTGAACGACTGTCTTCATGCAGGTCCATCGTTGCTTTATGACATACCTGATGTGCTCATGCGATTCAGGTATCATCGAGTTGCATTGACGGCCGACATAGAAAAGGCCTTCTTGATGGTTCAGGTCGCAGAAGATGACCGAGATGTGTTGCGCTTTCTGTGGATAGATGATTCTAATGATGAACATCCCAGAATTATTGTGAAGCGCTTCAACCGTGTGGTTTTTGGCGTCACAAGCTCCCCCTTTCTGTTGAACGGAACAATTAGACACCACGTGGCTAATTATGAAGAAGAAGATCCTCAATTTGTAAATGATTTTCTGACCTCGCTCTATGTGGATGACTTCAGTGGAGGGAAGGACAGTGCACCTGAAGCATTCGAGCTCTACAAAAAGGCAAGATTGAGAATGACCAAAGCCGGATTCAACTTGAGAAAATGGATTTCAAGTTCTGAAAAGCTGATGCATTGGATCGAACCAGAGGAAGGAGTACCTGCCAAATCGACGTCTGAGTCTGAGTTATGTGAAGAGGACGGAACGTATGCACAAACTAGTCTTGGAGCTGAAGGTGGCGCTGTTTCAAGCGAAAAGAAGATTCTGGGCTTAAACTGGGACATTGAAAGGGACAGGTTCATTTTTCGTTTTGATTGGCTTGTGCAATTTGCCAAGGAACTGCCATTAAGCAAGCACTCAGTGTTGAGAGTTGTTGCCAAACTCTATGACCCTCTTGGTCTGGTTTCACCGCTGTTCGTCACGATTAAAGCCCTCTTTCAGGATTTGTGCAAGTTGAAGATTGTGAAGGGACGACAGATCGTTCGCAAAGTTCTTTCAAGATGCGTGGACTGCAAAAGGATTGAGGGGCAACATTACGCCATCCCACTGACCGCGCCTTTGCCTCAATTTCGTGTGGAAGAAAACCCTGCCTTCACCAACACTGGAATCGATTTTGCTGGACCGTTATTTGTAAAGCGTGACAGTTCGAAGGAACAGAGTGGTATGGAGAAAGTCTACATTGCCTTGTACACCTGTGGAAGTAGCAGAGCTGTCCACATTGATGTTGTACCAGATCTGAGTGCGGAAGCGTTCATCAGAAGCTTTAAACGTTTCATCTGCAGACGAGGTATACCAAGATTGGTTGTGTCAGATAATGCCAAAACTTTCAAGAGTGCCGCCAAGCTGTTGTTATCTCTCTTTGAGTTACCGGAAGTTCAAAGCCTTCTCTTGAACCACAAGATTAAGTGGAGATTTAATTTGGAGTTAGCTCCGTGGTGGGGCGGTTTCTTTGAACGCATGATTCGTTGCGTTAAACGTTGTCTGAAGAAGATCTTAAAGAACGCCAAGCTAACCTATGACGAGCTTTCGACGGTTGTAGTTGAAGTAGAGTGCGTGCTGAACTCTAGACCACTCACATATGTATCCTCAGACGATACTGAGGAACCACTTACTCCTTCTCATTTGTTGACGGGTAGGAGAGTTCTGTCTATTCCTGAGGAATTTGCAGCCGCTGAGGAAGATGCAACTGATCGAAAACTTCTCACTAGGAGACAGCGTTATTTGTCTGCGATGTTGTCTCACTTTTGGAATCGTTGGAAACGAGAATACGTGGTGGAATTGCGAGAGCACCACAGGTCTACTATTGGAAGTGCCAACAGCTCACCATCAGTTGCACCTGGTGATGTTGTCACTGTGATGGAAGAAGGAAAATCGAACCGAGGTGCGTGGACACTCGGAAGGATTGTAACGGTGCATCCAGGAAGTGATGGTTTCGTCAGGGGTGCTACAGTGGAAGTTGCCTCAAGCACTGGTAAACGAAGAAGTCTAAGAAGACCCTTGCAGAAACTGTTTCCATTGGAAGTTCGAGAGGTTGGAGTTGCAGAGCGAGAAGAGACTGCTGAACCAGGGACAAGGACTTCGCAAAGGCAGAGAAGGAATGCTGCTATTGCGGGGGAAGATAGGAGGCGTGCAGTCGATCAGTTTCTTCATGAACTGGATGACTCTTTCTAAAGGAACACTGATCGAGGGGGAAGATGTCATATTTTTCTTGAAGTTTGTAATATTTCGAAGCACAAATTTTCTCTTCCCTTCCCCCTTGGTATGTTTGTTTTGTACGCGCGACGCGCGTGTTTTCTCTCAACCAATCAGGTTTGAGTTTCAATATGAACTTGAGTTGACGTAGACACTTTTGTTTTGTGTGTTTTTTTTTTTTGAGGAGTTTTTAGTTTTTGGATTTTATCTCACTTTGTCGCTTCGTCTCTTTGTTTTTGAAGTTTTATTTCCCTTTCGTTTGGTTTAACTTTGGCAATGTTATATTTCATTTCATATTTAATTAAATACGACTGAAACAAGATCAATCAACGGAGTTTGGATTCTCTTCTCTGGATATGAACATGGATTTTTTTACAAGCTGTGACCAGACTGCGAATGAACCAAAGTAGGTTGTACACCAGAAATGGGGGCAATCAGAAAGAAAAATAAATATATAAGCATGAAGATTTCTTCCAATTGCCATTATTTCTGTTCTATGACCCATAACAGTTCTTTGAAATATGGTAACTACAGCTGTAATACCACTTTCCCCACAGTTTGTTCACAGCTCGATTAGCAAGTTGTAACGAAGTCACCTATGGACTGAGCCCTTCAATAAGAATGAAATGTAATAAACCAGTAACATGTATTGTGGCCATTAATGTCAGTTCTGATATCTGTTATAAATTTTATGACTTTTAGCAAAATGTAGTTATGTTTTCATATAGTTTACCTCTTCTTCAGTCAGGGGTCTTTTCCCCTCTTTCATCACATACCCTGTATACCCTGCTGGTAGATTGAGGACACAGCCCTTCAGACCACGTCCACGGAATGATGCACTCAAAGCTAAGTAAACAAAAGGAACATCTGAAATAAAACTACACCACACAGTTGCTCAAAGAGCAAATAGCTTTATCCAGCAGATTTAGGGGTTACCTTTTTCACGCTTCAGATATATGGAAGTGTAGGGATTTCATTTAGGTATTTAGAAAGGCCTTTCATTAAAATATTTCGAACACACATACCTTATGACTGTACTGTTTTAATTTATTGACTGCTACATGAAGATGATAAGAAGACTTCCTGTTTTAGGTACATGAAAGGGGTACCATTTGTCAATGGAGGGTATACAAAAGGGGTACTTTTTCTTTAAAAAAATGGTATATGAAAGGGTAAGGGGTCGGACCTCGGAATTCAGCTTCTCCGTGCTAATTTTTTTTAGTAGCCCCCTGGGGTGTATCCTAACTAATGCACACTTATCTGCTGGATAGTGATTTACCCACTGGATAACTTTGTCCACTCTTTGAACAACTGGGGCAGCATTTTGAATAAGTTATAGGTCTTTGAAAACTTAGTTCAATGCTGCAAATTCCATACAGTCACAAAACCATTTTCACTGGGACAAGGGCAATACAAGCTTTGAAGACACCAGCTCCAAAAGGAAGGTACTTAGTTAACCTGAGTTAGTCTCCCTATCTTGTCGTCTTTGGCTACAATCAAACTCTAGCCACACTCACAACTGATTATCTTGACTGCTGACTTGTGTCTGCTGAGTGAAACTTGGCTAAAATGCCATAAAACTCCTGAGAACTGAAGCAACTTCAGTACAGATTAACCCTTTCACCACCAAAGGGAACTTTATAGATTTTACTCTGTCTGACGCCAGACGATTTTACTCGTCAATGGGAGGCCTCTTGGTGGAGAAAGGGTTAAAAATTATCTCCTTAACACTTTTGGTTTTCAGTGTTTTTTACTGGGTACAGGCATACCCAGTAGGGGTAGGCACGGACGGGACTCCTAGGTCCCATGCAAGGTGCCCTTCCTACCCATTCCAACAATCCATGAAGGTTGACCACACCACCGGGGTCTACGTCCCCTTCTCTTTTTCAAACAGTGGTGTGCCGGTTCCTAAACATTCCACAAGAACAGATCAGAGAGAGAGAGAGCTGTGAGACGGGGCCCATGGTTTTTCATCCTTATCCGAGAAGACTAGAAAGTCTAACCGTTTGCAGATGTAATTACAAAGGCAGCACTTTCTCCTCAATTATTTAAAGACCCTGAGTGTTGGTCTGGCTGGGGTTTGAACCCGCGACCTCCCGCACAGTAGTCTGGTGCTCTACGAACTGAGCTAACCGCTCGTCAAGTGAATGAAGAGGTTTAATTGACAAATCCTCCTGCCACATGTGGACACATGTAGATAATGTGGCCCTGTATTTACTTGTGGAATTTACCATTTCACTTTAATATTGCATGCACAGTTAGTGTTATTTAACTGGACCCTTCATAATTGGCCTTAATGGCTCTTCCACCTTGCTTACCTTTTTCACCATTTTGAACCCCTGGATTTGCACCCTCCTCTCGCACAGCCGTATCAAAATAAGACGCTACCTGAGCTTCTCCGTCATGCTCGATCTCGCACGCCATCAAATGCACACGACTCGACAACGGGCAGTTGGAGATGGCGGCCTGACAAATACTAACGTTACCAGACGCCATTTTGAAATCCAACTAAATCAACGAAAAATACCAATAACAGCAATTGATCGGATGTATTAAACTGATAAGAAGACAGCAAAATCAAAATGGATGAAGAAAGAGGACACAACCTTTACAGAAGCGATAATTTTTAGCGAAAAAGTAGTTGAAATATACCAGGAAGGATAGGAGGAAAAACGCGGGAAACCAGCACAAAACGCGACAGCAATTAGGCAGCGGTTAACAAACAAAGACCATGCGTTTGTTTACCGAGCGATTTCAAAATGGCGGATCTTTATTTCGCTCTAAGACATTTAAAGATTCTGATGGAATGAGAAAGGTAAGGGACACCTTATCTAGATGAACGGAAGCGAAACACGTTGTTATCAATTGCAGCTATTTATTTTGATGAGATTGTTTCGCCTTTTACAGGGTGGTGATACTTTCCCTGGAGCGGGATTTGGTCGCAGGTCGACCGTTGGACGGAATGGTAAGCTAAATTTCTCAGAGTTAAGTTATCTCAGCACTCGTTTTGCTGTGCGTCGCGCAGAATCCAGGTAGCAAAAGTAGTTGTTTAAACGTTATTGGTAAAAAGCTATGGAATGTGGGTCATGATGGACGCATCGGACATACATGCCACAGCAGTGTAATGGCTGGGTGGTTAGCGGCGGGATCAACTGATCTGATATTCTGAAATCCGGTTTGAAATCAAATTTGTAAGTGTCAGTGCATTGATATACCTACAGTCGTATTATTATGAAAAAAGTGACAGCTCAGATACTCTACAATGTAACTTAAGCTTGGTTTTCACTAGGGACACAAGCGCAAGAATAAGTAGCTTATGCCAAGTGAAAACGAACACTACGCAAGTGAATGCAAGCATAAGCGCAAGCACAAGGAAAAGGAAAAATTTTTATCCTTGCGCTTGTGCTTGCAATTATGCTTATGCTTGCGTTAAGCCCGTTTTCACAGTGAAATAAACACTCTTGTGCTTGCACTTGTGCTTGCATCGCTAGTGAAAACCAGGCTTTAATTAGAAGGGTGAGGATGCTTCACATAGGCTTGCACCAGATTGTAATACATAAATGCATCCACTTCGGTCTTTGATCATTCTGGACTCTGGCTTTGCATTCAGTGCAGATACAGTGTACAGTGTTTATATGTTATTAATTTTGTAGCATCAAACAGAGCAGCTTTGGATCATGATTTAGACTCCATTCTCAGTGGGGGTAATGATGGTGAGCTTATAATGACAATGATTTCTACCTAATACTCCAATAATGCTTCTGGTTTTGGCGGTGGTAAAATTAAATGGCATGTCTTAAAAGCTGAGGTATTGAAAAAGGAATTACAAAAAAGTTCTTTCAAAAAGCTGTCCTGACAAGGTTAGTTTTGAAACTTCTCTTCAAGATGTTGCCATTCAAATAACTCATTCTCAAGTCTTATGGAAGAGTTACTTGAAATTGTTCCATAGCCTTGTTGCTGCCACTACAATAGGATGTTCCAAGTCATCATTGCCAATTTGTCATCATACATTACTGCTCCCTTTGCTCACACATGTTGTCTGAAGGAAAAGGTTCATTTTCTAGATTCTCACAAGCATTCACTATCAAGGACATTTGTGCAAAAAAATCTTCCATTCATATAATTTTTTCAGGTTTTATTTTGCTAGAGAAAGATAATGAGATATTCACATCAGATAGAGAAGATTTTGGGGGTCATTAATAATATTGTCCATTATAAGATATTGTTACAACAGACAGTGTTACAAGAATTAGCTTTGTTGAAAAACTGGTCCTTGCAAATCACTGTACTTTAGAAGTATGGAAGTTAGAACTTTAATGAATTTAAAATTTGGGACCTGTCAGCTTTCTTGAGTAAAGGAGATACCATTAATACTGCCAGGTTAAATTCCTTTCCCTTGATTTTAAGTTATTGGTTCTTTCTTCATTATGCAGATGACATCTTTGGTACAAGTTCTCAACCACAAACAAAATCAAGGGCATCTGCAGGGGGCCTTTCTAAAAGATCAGTAAGTTTGGCAAATGAATACAAATATGCTGGTGTTAAATCTTTGTTCAATGTTATCTGCAACAAAACATTGCAACATCAGTACACTGAATTATTTCTTCTTTTTTTCTTTTACTTTGTTCCATCATTTCCTTCCTAGGCTCCTGTCAAAAAAGGATCTTTGACTTCAGGGTATGTGAGACACATAATACAGTTCAACCTCTATTAAGCAGCCACCCTTGGGGAAATGGAGGAAGTGGCCGCTTAATGGGGGCTGTCTGCTTACTGGTAATAGTGGTAAAAAATCAATAGGAATTAGTCCTCATCGGGACCTTATAGGGGGTGGCTGTTTAATAGGGGTTCAACTGTACTAATGGGAAATAAATCTACCACCAAGTGACAAACAATCCATACATCAGGACTTGATTACATTGTATATCCATGTAACAGAAAGACAAAGAAACTTAAACAATATTATTATATTACACATTGTACTTCTCACTTTGAATATAAAATGAACAATTTTTGATTAGGTCAGGGTGCAAAGACAGGGTCCAAACTTTATAAAGCATGGCTCAAGTTTAGATTGTTGACAATACCATCTGACGCTGATCTTAATATTTCTTCAGGAGCCAATCCTCTATATGCTATGTGGTTGTTTGCTCTACTCCAAATTTCATGTGAGAACATAGTTTAAGAACATAAATAATATATTATAAATAATTATTATTTTAGGGAAAGGCTACATGAGAGTTTAATACTGATTCAATGTTTGTTTGTCTTAGTGCTACAGATGACGATTTCTACAGCAGTTTGGCGCAGATGGCTGGGGAAGGGTTTGATGATGATGACGACGACGACAACAACAATGAGGTAATTATAAAAATAATTTATTTGTATTTGATGTGTGGAAAGTTTCTTGTTAACCCATTGACTACCGGCTGTTTTTACATTTTCGAAGTGATTTTCCACCTATAAACGATGAACAGCAATATTTGTGACTCTTTATTTGAACTACAGTTACCAGGGAAAAGTGGTGCTGTCCTAAGCCACTGGAGGCTCAAGGTTTCTGAAAACGTCATTTTGACGTAGCTATTTTTTATCCGTGAAGCGACAACAATGGCCCAAGTTCGATTTGCTTGCGATTTCTGCTAAATTTACAGCCATTTTTCATCTTTAGCGACTGCCTGATGAGCATCATTAAGCGTGACGGTAGCTAAGAGTCCACTTTCTCAAAGAATCGAGCAAGGTGATGTACTTTGTTGTTGAATTTGGCTTGTTACTCGGTGAACTGGGAATTTGGCCGGTCGAACACTTAGTACCTTTGGGACTCGACTATTGATGAATTTCTCAACCTACCGCCAGATATTTTTGAATTTCTGAGTACTGAAGATGACCACAAGCAGGAATGTTTGGCAGTAGGTTGGAGTGGCTGTAGACTTATATGTGAAAGAATTGGGAGAAGGAACGGGTGCTGTCAAAAATTCTCGTCATTTCCCAGCATGCAATGTGGTCTACTGTAGATGTTGAAAATGGCGGAAAGGTCCGAATGCACTGGAACAAAAGCCTGTATCTATGCTCAGGAGAAGAACATCAACAAAAAGAGTCATTTCTAAGCTAGAAAAAGGACTGAATTTCGTTATGATGTTGAAGTTTGGTTTTTCGGCGATGATTTCCTTAAAAAACATGAAGGCAAAAAGGAGCATTTTTGTGGTTTCTCTTTGACGTTAAAAACGGTCAGTTTCGTTCTTGTCCAAACTCAAAAGGCCATATTTGGTCAAAATCGCTACGTTGCTTGCATTTATTGGATATCCAAATTTAAAGGACATTCCATTTTGTGCTCACAACTAACAGTTAAGGCAATATTCGTGCGATTGAGAAAGTTGCAATGTTTTGAAGCATGGGAGTTTTTTATGGCCGGTTTTGGCCAGCACGGGTGCCAGTGGGTTAAAGTGAATGTCAATCATCAATAAATTAGTCCCTCTCAACTGGTACATCATTAATAATAATTATATTTTTAATTAATATATAATACAAATGAAGATGAGAGTGATCATCGCAGTTATGAACACTACTTAGAATATAGGCCGTAGTAAATCAAAGCAAAGCCTGAAAAAAAAAACTAGGTTCACTTTATTTTCACTATTGCTTAAAGTGCATATGAAACGAAATTTTTCATTAAAGCTGTAGCTTGTTTGAAAGAGCTTTCAAAATGATGAAGAATGGCATTTATTTTATTGTGATAGCACTCTTGGTTGCCGAGTTATTCAAGATTTTGATTTATGCAAATTAGGGGACTTGTGACGTCACAATGTGGACACAAAATGAATTAAAATCACAAACTATGGAATATCTGTGCAAATACTAAGTCTACAGGGTTGAAATTTTGCAGGGTTGATGTACTGCCAGAACTACACATTTCGTTTCATATGCACTTTAAGTAGTGTAGACACTTGTGATGATGATTTTCATTCGTTAAATCTGTAGTTCAAATATATGATATTATAACTGTGTTTTATAACTTTGTGAATGTACAATGTTGTTGTGAGTTTATCTTTTTAAGTTCAGTCATTATGCTAATCCAAGGTTCAGAATAAAAAGTAAGGAAATCTGTGATGAGAAACTGAAATCTAAAAATGGAAATGTCTTGGCGATTTCACCGTTGAGTTTTGAATAATTTGTTTATCTTTGCCAACAGTCCATCTCAGAAGCAGATGCCATGAAAATGGCGAACAGCTTAGCTGTGAGTATACTAAACTGTTAAATTTCTGTCAGTTAAGGAAATTCATTAATTTTTGTCAGTAATCAAAATCTTGGTGTCAATTAATTGTCCAAATCCTTTTGTACCAGTAAATTATTATGATTATTATATCTTACAAAACTTCATTTCAATTAACTGGTCACAGGATTTGGATGACATGGAATCTGATCTTTTTGGAGGGTCACTGGGAAGGAAGACCACACCAAACAAATCATCAAAACCCACAAAGGCTTCAAAGAATGAAAGTAAACCACCACATGCTGGGGACTCTGCAAAACCAGGAAGCAACACCAAACCAAGAAGCATTTCCCCAGAACCAACAAAGCCATCTTCTGCCCCATCGTCCAAAGGTACATGTACACCTGCTAGTAACAAATAAGGTTGTGGCCCTTATGTAATGCTGTCCAGTGGTTAAATTTAGTGCTCATTAAAAGAGCAACTTATCTGCTGGGTAGTAATGTTTATAGTGGGTAAAGCAGCTGGGTACATATTTACTGTGTTGTATTTCAGACCAGATCTCCAAATAAATTGATTCATGCCTTTTTGGCCCATTATTATCATTATGATTCGACACCATCATCAACATCATTCTCATTGTCATTAGTATCATCATTTTAGCGTCAGTGTCAGTGATAATGGAACTCAAAACCTACTGTTAGTAACTCTTGCAATTTAAGCATTTTTCTCTTGTGCTACATTAACATATTAAATTATTAACAGACTGTACCTTTTTGTTCCCTTTGGCGTATTGGGTCTGCTCAGCTTGTGTTTAGAAAGATCAGAAAACACAATTCATATAATCAAGTCTGTCTGACAAAAAATGTAGGGTTGTACGCCACTGGTATTGAAGGTAATTAGATGATTAGTAGATTTTTAATTAAACCAGGGCTTCTGATAGGTCGCGAAAAAAAGTTAAATTTCGTGGGATTTTCAGGGGCAAATTTGCAGAAAAATTGGCCGATATCACAGGATTTTTGCGGGGGGAAAAGTCAAATTTCATGGAAAATTGGCCAATTTCATGGGATTTTTGCAGGAAAAAAGTCAAAATTCACAGAAAAATTGGCCAATTTCGCGGGATCTTAGTGGAAAAAAGTCAAATTTCGAGGGATTTTCAGGGGCAAATTCACAGGAAAATCAGTCAACTTCACTTGAAATTTCAGGGACAAACTTTGCCGAGAAATCTATAGTCAGTAAAAAGCAGCCAATTTTGTTGGATTTATTTGGCAAATGTTGGTAAAATCAATCAATTTTGTGTCGATATGACCAGCGTTGTTTAACTTTATTTTTAACAGAGATAATGATTTGCTCTTTCAACAACAATGCGCTCAAGAAATGCACCAATGGCAAGGCATTTCACATTGTGGCCAGTGCCCAGTTTTTCAACATTAATCTAAGAACATTAATCTAAATGTAAGATCACCTGGTAGTTTTGGGACGTTGTTTACTTGTTGCGGTGATGAAGTTTCAAGATAAATTTGGACGTTTGTGGTGAATAAAACAGGTCTAAAGCCAAGATAAATATCAAATATGTACCTTTGTAATATTTCTGGCGGATTTTGTGGTATTTTGTGTTTTTTTTTTTTGGGGGGGGGGGTGGTTTCACAGGATTTCGCTGATTTACCTGAATTTCGTGGGTCCACTATCACGCGAAGTACCAGATCAAGCCCTGTTAAATTATTCTGTGTTTTTAATTAATGGCCGTTTTTATACTAGAGATGCTTGGGCAAACATTTGTAGTGCGTCTGTTTAGTTCAACTAGTACATGTATAAAGATGGGCACAAGACGCATTATATTTATGTGTTCAAGACATATTAATTAAAGCAGATAGTTCGTCTAGATGCATAATGCATCTTGTGCCCCGCGTCTTTATACTATTCGAACTAAACAGACGCACTACAAATTTTTGCTCAAGTTCGTCCCAGATTGATTATGCGACTCGTATAGTTCGTCCCGTCTTTACACTACTCAGATAAATGGCAGACGCATAATTCATCTGGATGGATAATGTGTCTTAGTGTAAAAAGGGCCAATAACTCAAATTAATTATTAATAACTTTTTTTAACAGCTGCTGAGACTTCAGTGAAAGCAGACACTGGAGTCAACAAGCCAAAGGAAGCACAAAAACCCAGAAAAAAGTTTGATTTTGGAGGTACATGTATGTACAAGCTGTAGCGTTGGGAAAATTCTGACTATTACAAGTTAAGGTATCCATAGTATTATACCAAACAATGACTAGCTACCTCAGCTGGGAAGGTACCAGGTCATGTCAGGTCAGAGCAGAACACTGTAATAATTACCGTATTTCCTCGAATAATAGCCGTCCCTCGATTAATCGCCTCCCCCGAATAATCGCCTTCCTCCCACAGGGGTTTCAATAATTTTTTAAATAGCTGTCTAAGCTAACTAAAGTAGGCGGCGACCTGATTAATTTTTTTAATAATTTGAGTGAGAATATGGACAAAGTAGGCAGCGGAAAGAGGTACATTCTGACAAAGTAGGCGGCAATTTTCGCTGGTTGCCGGCTTCTAATGAAACCCCTGCTCCCACCCCTCTCGCCATCTTCTCTTTCTTTTATCCCCTCCCTCTCAAGTTAAAAATTGACACCTTGGGCAACAAACAAACTTTCGTTGAAAATTGACATAGTAGTGCTCCAAATTTGGTTCCTTGATTACAAGGAACCAAATTTGGAGCACTTAAAAAGCCTGTGTTTAGTTATTTGATGTGATTATTTTTTGATTTAATGGGATAATAAAACAAAATATCAGAATCACTTCCAGTGAGTAATATTTGAAATAATCGCCTCCCTCGAGTAATTGTCGCCTTTTGGTGCGAAAAAAACAATAACCGCCCCCGGCTATTATTTGAGAAATATCGTCTCGGACGACCGGACAACTGTCAATATGGATCCCTGTCTTTGAGTACCTTTTCTTAATTCTTTGATTTCTCAGAGTTTGATGAGGATGACCCTTTGGCTGGTCTTTTATCTGATGAAGATGAAGATATTGATCCAAAACTGAAACCTAAAAAGCCCTCAACTGCAAAGAAAACTAACTCATCAGGAATATCCGGTCAAGGTGTGTTCTGTTTCAGGTTCTATTTCTAAGTTTCTCATGAATTTTCCGGTCATGTTTAGTGATGGTTTCAAGTTACATAGAGGCCTTCCAAGGGCTGGTCTGGTGTCACTTTGTTGCTCATTTATGACTCTGTCTGTAGCTTGTTTCATTAGGGACGAATGTCGCTATTGCAACAAAAACAAAGAGGAATGGAAAGTGAATTGTCACACGTTTTCTGCCAATTTCTGTTGGTTGCTGTGTTTTGGGTGGAAGTTGTCGCCTGTTTTCAGAGCCGTGTCACTTGTTGCTTCTACCCCTTGGAAAGCCTCTACACAGCCAGCAGTTTTTGTGGTTTTATGCAAATTTGCAATATGAAAGCAAAATACAGTAACCAGGTCACTAGCCATTTGCTTGTGATGAACTACCTCTTGATTATGTCGCCAACGAATTTAGAAAACACAACCATTTAATGTATCGACGACAGAACCAACAAAAATTCAACTAATGGGCCATTTTCTAAATGAGTAAGGGCCTGGGAACAAGGTTTTAAAATTTGTTGATTGGAAAAAATTGTTTCCACTGCACAAAAGAGCATCTCAAAAATGGTCACCTTATCAACTTTGATGCTGTTCAGTTGAATTGGAGCTGAAAAAAATGCATTTGAAAACTGTGAAAATTAGAGACTTTGTATTGTTTGGAGGGACGTGCTTTCCAAAATAGAGATATTGTATGGTATTTTTTTAAATTTTAAATGCATGTTATCTGGCGGCTTTTCAACCAAACATACTCAAACTTGCTGAAACTGCTTATTTTGAGATGCCCTTTCTTGTGAGAATCGATTTAGTTCAATTCAATTGATTTTCAATAAAGTTTGGATTCGTTCCCAGGCCCTTACTCATTTAGAAAATGGCCCATTCAGCGCTAGCGGGAGTAGCAAACATTTATCATTTATTATTGATCATTCATCACTTTGTTTACAGGAGGACTGTTCCATTGCGATTTGTAATGAACTACATTTATGAACCACTTAAATTAACGACAGAACAATAGCTGCATTTGGAGACAACTAAATGTCTGGCCTTTTTATTTTTTATTTGTTTCAATGGTTCAGCTGAAGAAAGGCCAAAGTCTTCGAGGGCACAGCAACAAACCAACCAGAAGCCTGCAAGCTCTCCTTCACCTCCGGCAACACCAGAGCATCAGGGAGCTCCCAGGGGGGATGAGACTGTGGACAGAAAGGTGGCTTCCCCTCCTGGTTCCCCAGAGACTAAATCAGACAACAGTGGGGAAGATGTCGCGTCTCCTCAGAGTACACCTCGAAGCAGAGGAAAGAGAACATCTGGTAACAGTCTTAACCCTTTCGCTCCCAAGGGGTCTCCCTTTGACAAGTAAAATCGTCTGGCAGAGTAAAAATCTGTAACTAAGTACTGTTAAATAAATTTCATTTGATTGTAGCACTTAGGATTTCCTTCACAGTTTAAAATGTAGGAACCACCATCGTCCATGTACGGCTTAGAACTCCCTCTTCCCACCCTCCCCTCCCCTGCCCCCTATTCCTGCAGGCTCCCTCCCCTTGTCCCCACCCGCATAATGATATCTGGGTCAGGGTGAATGACTGAAATTGGCTTATCCTTGTGTTTTGTTGTTGTTGTAGCTCAGAAGACAAAACCAAGCAAAGATGAGATCAATTTTGATTCAGATGAAGATCTTCCAGGCTTAGATGAGGCTGAAAAGACACCAAGAGATTCGCCCACCCCTCCCAAAGAAAAAAAGAAACCAGAACGTACCAGCAGACAGAACAGTCAGGGGTCCTCAGGGGATATTTTTGGTGATGGTGATGATTTACCAGATACAGGTACAGTGTCGTTGAAAAAGTGAAAAACACCCACCATGTCGGTCTTTAGTTTTGCAGACGGTAATGATTCTTAGTTCTCTTTCAGATTGTTTCTTCAATCACAACCGTGATTTTTGGGAGGGTGAAGAACTTCATGCTTACTACTATTTTCGAGCTACCGTGAACGGCAAACTTTTTTCCGCATTGTTACATGCTCAAAACATTCAAGTTTGCCTAGACAAACTGTCACGCTTTTTAGCGTAAACATGTCAAATTTTGACAGCTCTGTTTACACTAAAAAATGTGACAGTTTGTCTAGGCAAACTTGAATGTTTTGAGCATGTAATAACGGGGAAAAAAGTTTTCCGTTCACGGTAGCTCGAAAATGGTAGTAATAATTCTTCATTGGTCTATACCTGTTTGTGTTCCAGTTCCCATTCTCCCTGCTGTCACCTCCCATAAACCATCACCTCCTCCCCCCTCAACTCCTGCTTTCCCACTTCCTGCCTCCCCCCAACCCTCAGGCCTTTGGGACAATGCTGTTCTTACCTTCCGGCAAATCACGTTTGATGAAGTCCTGGGGTTGAGCCAAACTAGTTTACCAAAGAGAATTTTGTGACTGAAGCTTACAGCAAATTAGCCGCCAGCAAATTTGCCGCATACAGTCAATTATTTGCCCCTTACTTCACAACTGGACTTCACTTTGAGTTCTCTAGCAGGCGAGGGTTGCTGGCAGTTTCTGCCTAATAATCTAGCTATGCTGCCCACTACTACAAAGAACTTTGACAGGGCTGCTCCCCGTTAACCTCTCCCAGGACCCTAATGACCGGACCAGCATCAATGAATCTACAGGTCTCAGCAACCGGAATCCGCCGGTTTTTTCTTTTCTTATCTCTCAATCTCCCTTTTTTTGTAGATTAGCGTGCACACTAGCCCAGTGAAAGTTGAATTTGTAGTAACGAACATTTGCACTGATCTGGTTACGGTTATAGTTTGCACTGAGCCATCAATATCAACTTTTTTGGTAATCATTCCTCAATTTCACCTTTGTCAAATTTTCCAGGTCAAAATTATTCATGCCAAGATTACCTTAATATAGACAAGTAGCGATTCCACTGCACTAATGACGTATTGGCGCTCTTGTACTTAACAGATACTCCTTCGAAGCAGTCTCGATTCAGTGAGCTTCTCGGTAAAAAGGACAAAGAAGAACCGAAGAAGCAAGTACCTAAATCACTGGATGACTTCATGGCTAATATTAGCACTAAATCAAATACAGGATCACCTGCTGCAAGCAAGAAAGGTGCGGTGTCTTAAGAAATTGTACCGAAATGATCAGAATATTGATTATTGTGTTCATCGAACTGAATGCATGCACGCTTCAATTTGTTCTGTTCTTTCTTTCCTCGTAGTACGCAACACAGATCATTTACAAGTTGGATCGTCTCAAGTCCGAAATTTCAAGAAAAAAGTCTACAAAAGCGGAGAAATAGTCCCAATTCTTTTTCTTTTGTTCTGGAAATTGTAATACCGAAGATTTCCCTGTAGACTTATTTGCACTACTTTTTTTCGCGCAGTTTCGAGTCCCACGTCAGAAGAATCTTTCCAGTTTGGAGGCTACATGCCCTCTGCAGCTTCCAGCAGCCAGTCCCGTAGTCGAGGAGGTCTGGCACGACCAGACACAGCCCCCGGCTCCACCAAGCGCTCCGTGCGGTTCTCTGATGAACTGGGGCTGGACGATGAACTGATTGGAAGTGACAGACCCTCCACTGCTCCCAGTGAACGATCCAGCAGAAGGCAACAGAGAAGAGACGAAGGACATGCAAACATTAGTGGTTCATTTCTGGGTGATGATCATAAGAAACCACCATCAGGGATCAACCCGACCAGAAGAGAAACAAAGGAAAATGGTGGGTGCGAAAATAGAAACAAAATTAACTTCTGTATCCTGGCACATTTTAGGTAAATGTCCAGACATTTTGCATTCCTTCTTCATCTCAATCTTACAGTAGGAATTCTCCAAAATGGTTGGACAATGTCCGTTGGAAACATCAGTCTAGTCTACTATGTCTACACAAAACGTCTCGGCAGATGTGTAACTCTGATATTGGTGCTCTTTTTGAGGCCATTGGATTGGGATATTTAACAGTTATCCTGCTCAATCGTGCGGAATATCGCCTGATATTAGCCAACTCGGCCTTCGGCTTGTCGGCTAAGTATCGGCGATATTCCGCACGATTTCGCTGGATAATAAATTGAATAAACTGGATAATAATTGAATGAATAATTTTCCAAAAATGTAGCTTTGGCGAGCATGTTTTATATTATATCCATGCTTTTGTTTAGACGAAGTCAAACCTGAACCAACAAAGGATCTCCAGTCAGCGAAAACACCAAAAGTATCGCCAATTCCAGGTAAGGCCCGCTGCACTGTGAGAGATTTTGTGAGGGGATGAATGTTTTCACTAACAGGTTATTGTGACAAATAATCACATTTAACTGGATTGCAAGAAAAAAAGGTAGAAAATTCCCTTGACATCGTAGTGTTCTGCGCATTGCGTTATTCGGGTCATCTGACTATGCTAACAAAGCTTGCTTTAAGGGGGCCCGGGTCCTGTCACAGCAGTTCTTGTTATAAGTTTGTGCTCATTGTTCTTTTCCTATTTCACCAGGGCTGTGATGCGAAGAGGTAGATTTCAAGTTATTTCGTGGACGGAAAAGAAACTAGTATTATATTATGGAAACTTTTCCTAGACACAATGGCGAAAAGTTAACCTAACGTTTTCAATTTGCAGTCCATTTCCTCCACCCTATCTGTGGCCATCGACAATCACAAATTAGTTTCAATGCATGCAAAAGTTTTAAAGGAACCTCCACTGTACTCTTACAACAAATTCACACTAAATTATTGGAAATAATTACTAGATTCCAAATTTTGTTTTGAAGCGTGGATATAACATTTAAGTGTACAAAAAAATCGATATCACTATCGGCTATTTTCGGTTTCAAATTTCCCAGGCGCGGCCATTTTGGATTTGATGACGTGTAATGGTTGCAGCTATTGTCAGGAAGCAAATGAAGCAGAAAATCCTTTGTGTTAAGCAATAGGGCAACCATTACACGTCATCAAATCCAAAATGGTCGTGCCCGGGAAATTTAAAAAAGAAAATAGGCGGTACACTTGAATGTTATGTCCACGTTTTAGTAATTATTGCTTACAATTTAGTGTTAATTTGTTGTTGTTTAGTGTTAATTTGTTGCAAACATATGTTTGAGTTCAGATCCAAATTACTCGACAGTGCCTCTTTAAGACGGTTTAATCACATCTTCCATTTTAGTTTTTCTCGCAGTCATTCCAGTTCCCCTCCTGATCTGCACTTATTTTTCCAGGAGTAAAATCAAGTGGAAGTGGCGGGGGAGACTGGTTAGGACTCGGTGGTGATGACGATGGAGGCCTGGATCTGAATAAAGCTGTGCCCAAAACCAGCACCCCATTAACACAAGGTTAGCACACAAGGTTTCATGCGCTGTTTGTTGTTAACTGGGTGATTTTGTGTTCAGCCCGAATTAAAAGACTTCATAGTCAAACAGAAAGGCAACCATAAATGGTTTTCAAAACATGTGCTCTGTATCCGTACATACATACATACATACATACATACATACATACATACATACATACATACGTACGTACGTACATACATACATACATTACTTTATTTACCCTCGGATTTTTAGAGTAGCTTGTGCAGCTAATATCTCCGAGCATTTAACCATCAGATGAGAGATAGACCACCACACCGGGAACTACGTCCCCTACTCTTTTCGTGGGTTCCGAAGCCGAAGTCCCACAGAATCAATTATGAAGAGTTTTGAGACGGGGCCTAAGGTTTATCATCCTTATCCGAGAAGACTAGAAAGTCTAACCATTTGCAGATGTTATTACAAAGGCAGCACTTTCTCCTCAATTATAAAAAGACCCTGAGTGTTGGTCCGGCCAGGGCTTGAACCCGCGACCTCCCGCACGCTAGTCCGGTGCTCTACCACTGAGCTAACCGGTTGGCGGTCAAAAATCCGTATTCAACTTGAATTCAAAAATACTTGTTTTTCTGGTTACTACCCTGTGTTTAGCTCCCATGGAGCGTCAAGAGAGGCAGTCTTCACCACCCAGGAGAGCCGGTCGCTACAGGGGGGAGGGTGATAATGACAAATTTTTGCGCATGCTCGGAATCACCCCTGATGAACCACCGAAGCCGAACCAGGCAGAAACTACTGATGGCCGAAAGTAAGTTGTTTGAACTTATCTTTATAATTAGAATTTATCTATAAAATATACACTGCCATGCTGTGAACGAATGAGTAAGGTTTCCTCGCACGTGCACAAATACATGATTTAAAATACGCAACACAGGGAGCAAAGAGTATTAGTAAATTTTGATAAATGTTTAAGTACCTTTTCCAAAGATGCAAGAGTTTCTTCAGGCAAATGTTTAGGGGTGTCTACTGACTGACTGACTGACTCACTGACCGACCAACCGACCGACCTATTGACTGACCCACTGATTGTCTGACTAATTGACTGGCTGCCTGACTAATTGACTGACTGACTGGCTCACTGATTGACTTACTAACTGACTGACCGACTGCTGACTGACTGACTTTTGACTGACTGATTGACTGACTGACTGACTGACTGGCAGGGTTCGCACGCACCTTGAAATTCCTTGAAAGTGCTTGAATTTGAAACTCAAAATTCAAGGCCTTGAAAGTCAGTGAAAAGTACATTGGGTCCTTGAAAAACCTTGAAATTTGCTGTTTTACTGTTTCCACTTAGTGGAAGAACTAGAAAAGACTTAGACTTGAAGAAATCTGGCAGTTATCCCTTAAACCCGATCGTCTAGTATCACATTCTAAAGGCATTTTTTTACTACATGGAGTGCTTGAAAAATTTGTTTTGTGCCCTGGAATGTCCTTCAAAAGTCCTTGAAATTTTAGTCCAACAAAGAGTACGAACCCTGGACTGGCTACTACTGACTGATGGACTGACTGACTGTTAACTGACTGGCTGGCTGACTGACTGACTGACTGATTGACTGCTGACTGACTGGCTACTACTGACTGATGGACTGACTGACTGTTGACTGACTGGCTGGCTGACTGACTGACTGACTGACTGATTGACTGCTGACTGACTGACTGGCTGACTGACTGACTGACTGACTGACTGGTTGACTGAGTGGCTGACTAAATGACCAACTGCTGACTGAATGACTGATAGACTGAATAACTGACTGACTGCTGACTGACTGACTGACTGACTGCCTGGTGAGTCACTGACTGGCTGGATGACTGACTGCTTGATTGACTGACTGGCTGGCTGACTGGCTGCTGATTGACTGACTGACTCCTGACTCACTAACTGCTGACTGACTGACTCATTGACTGCTAACTGACTGACTGACTGCCTGACTGACTGATTGACTGACTGACTGTTGACTGACTGCTGACTGACTAACTGATTCCTGACTTACTGACTGCTGTCTGACTAACTGGCTAACTGACTGACCTACTGACAGATTGATTAACTGATTGACTTACTGAGCTACTGATCGACTAAGTGACTGACCTACTGACTGATTGATTGACTGAATGAATGACTGACCGGCTGGCTGATTGACTGACTGGCTGACGGACTGATTGACTGGCTGCCGACTGACTGACTTAGTGATTGCTTACTGACTGACTGGCTGACTGACTGCTTTCTGACTGACTGATTGGCTGTTAACTGACTAATGGCTGTCTGACTGCTGACTGACTGACTGACTGCTATATGATTGACTGAACGGCTGACTGGCTGATTCACTGACTGACTGACTAATTGACTGACTGACTACTGACTGACTGCTGAGTGACTGGTTGACTGGCTGACTGACTGGCTGACTGACTGACTAATGGACTGATTGACTGCTGTCTGACGGCTGACTGACTGCCTGTCGACTGACTTTGGTTATGGGTTTTCGACACGTAATAGTAAACCATTCTAAGTAATTGTTACGTCGATAGGTCGATCGATCGATCGACCGATTGATTGATTGATTGATTGATTGATTTGCTGACTGACTGATTATTTGATTGATTGATAAATTGATTGATTGATTAAGGCCATCCCTGTTGCCATGGGAGTCTTCAGGAGGCAGCCCCAGGAGAGGGAGACGATGGCGAGACCAGACACCGAAGCAGACTTCACTGGATGAACCAGACCACGCAGCCTCTCAGGGAGGACCCTTGGATGTGCCCATTGAGGGAGCTGATCAGGGAAGTGCCCTGGATAAAGACAAAATTGGTCAGAGGGGTATGCAAGGTAAACCACAAGCCTCAATAAACCAAGACACGCAAAGACCTATAGCCGAACAACCACCAGTTGATAGACAAGCTGTTGGTTTCAGAGAGCCCCAAGTACAAGATCAGTTTACATCCTCACAGTACCCTACAAAGGCGGACGGTGTTGTTCCTACCATACCTGCCACAGGCCCTCCCCCTGAGTCAACTCCACCGCATCCTGGCACTCCTCATGGAACCCAACCCATCCCTCCCCAGGCTAACTTCCCACCACCCCAAGTGGGAGGTCAACCGTACACCCCTCAGTCGTATCATCCCCAATATCAACCCAGTCCTTTTGCTTCACCTGCCAGTCAGTACCAGTCCCAGTCCCTCCCTTACCAACCTCAGTACATATCCCCCGCTGGATTCCAACCCTCTCCCCAGACCCCTCAGCCTTTGTTCCAGATCGCACAAGCCTCGCCCCATATCCCTCAGCTGTCGTCATTTGAGAGACTGGAGATGACAAAACTGAAAGCTGAGAGCGAGTTGCAGCAGAGTCGCTTGATGGAGTACCAGGTGACGACTGAGCACCAGGAACAGCAGAAGACGCGGCTGGAGGAGGAAGTGAAGGAACTGATGAAGAGAGTTCAGGATATTGAAGGGATCAAGCAGAAGAAGGAGTTGGATGCCGCTAGTAAAGTGTCAGAATTAGATGGAAAGGTGAGAGAATCAAAACTGCGTGCTGTACGTGAAAAAATGTATTTTAACAAAATGCAGTCTTTGTGCAGCCTGACTCGCCGAACCTTGCATGTTCAGATCGTTTGACTACTGGGTACTATTTAAAGTAGTGTGACTGGCCAAATCGAGTCCGTAATTGATTGATATTGCTAAACAGTCCCTATGTTGAGGCACGTTTTCCCTGCCAGAGATCAGCAAATGAAATAAACTTAGACTTGTCTTCCCGGCTCCATTTTTGCGTTTTCCGTCGGAACACGGAGGAGACAGTGAACTAACACGCGTACACGACAATTCGCGCCGCGTGTATATGCGCGTTCGGTTATTCGTGTTTTCCCCCGTAAATTTCGAGAGAATCTGTTTTACGGTCGATGACTGTTTGAAAGGTAAACGTTAATTACAGTCATTTGACTCCACAAGGCAGTTCTAAAGAGCTGTGTTTCTGTGTTTTAGGTTCGTCGGTTGGAGCTTGAACGGGAACAACTGTTGACTACGATAGAGTCCCTGAAAACAAGACACAAGGATGAACTGGCTAACATCGATACGTCTCACAAGTAAGGCGATAGGGAGCTTCTCGGTATATTAACAGTGAATTCCGATAAAACCTTATATATTGGTCAGGCAAACTTCAGAACAGCAATACCTCGTTCTCATTTTCTGTTTAGTGTTATTCTAATTTAAAGATGGTAGCGGTATCAACAACATGGCGTAAGCAGATCGGAAATGATGAGGTGATCGAACAATCCTCGAAAGTTGAGATGCAGTGCAGTCAATGTAAAGAACACGACTTGACGACTGAATATCCGAAAAACTAATCGCTAATTCCTCAATAGACTAATATCACAGTTGTTGTGAACAATAGATTTGATCCGGCCTCGTCCACAAAACGAGCAAACACAAAGGATCTTAATCCAATGGGAGCTAGAACTCATCCTCATGACGAGTCTGGACGGGCAAAATCTATTGTTCATCAGAAATGTGATATCGGTCTATTGACTCTGAAGAAGACTTACGCTCGGGTTGTCGAAATACCAGATGCCAGTAAAACTCTTTCAAGGTTAAAGAGGCACTTTCAAATGGATGGACACCTTTAAACAGAAACTCGGAGTCGTGGATTCTAACCATTTCGTAGAAAAGTGGATCCAAACTGTCAGGAGTGTTTACGGCCCTTAAGCCTGGTTTTCGCTAGTTACGCAAGCACAAACGCAAGCATAAGTAGCTTATGCCAAGTGAAAACGAACACTGCGCAATCGAACGCAAACATAAGCGCAAACACAAGGAAAAGGAAAAATTTTGATCCTTGCCCTTGTGCTTGCGCTTAGGCTTATGCTTGCGTTAAAGTGCCCATAATGTCAAAAATGTTTTTCGCTCATCTAATTCTTCATTTCACCAAATGAACTTCTGCGAAAAAAATTTTCGATTTGGATAAAACGCAATTTTTTTACAATTTTTTTAAAACATTCAAATTTGCCGCCATTTTGGTCCACCATTCGCACCAGTCTTCCTCGGTTTAAAGTGAGTCGCGACGTAGATTCAGGAACACGTGATTTTGGGTCGTGACTTATCTGACTTGAAAACAAGTGGGAATTTTGCTTCACAAGGATTAAAGCGTGGAGGTCACTAAGGACACCTAATAAAGCTCACAATATCGTAAAAGACCCGCACTCGACCTGTGTGATTATATATGCACTCAAGGTCAAGTGAGGTTCCTGAACCTACGTCACAGACATCAATCACGTGGTCATTTTGAGCACGTTACTCTTGTGATCAGCGGCAGGGGTCGACCGCAAGAAAATAGAATTTTGAACTTTGTAAAAATTCGTCAAAAAATCGCGTTTTATCCAAATCGAAAAATTTTTTCACCGAAGTTCATTTGATGAAATGTAGAATTAGATGAGCAAAAAACATTTTTTGACATTATGGGCACTTTAAGCTCGTTTTAACGGTGAAATTAGCGCTCTTGTGCTTGCGCTTGTGCTTGCGTCACTAGTGAAAACCAGGCTTTAGTAACTAACCTGTCAGGTCGATGCAGACACCATCATTTGCCGGTAAAGCCGGCTCCTCTGTTGGTTAATTTAGAAGACCAATGGAAGAGGTTTGTTAGCCAACTTTACATTGCAGTTCATATCTTAAGAGCACACTGAAAATACAGGGAACCAAAACTGGGCTCCGCAAATCTCAGTTGTCCGTCATTATTGCTCTTTTAAGTGGATTCTTGGAAACATTTTGACAAATAATAAATAAATAATAATAATTTTATTAGTTCTATGATCAAATGCGCGTAATACATGAAATATAATAAGATTAATACAAAGTATGGTACAATTTCTAAACAGGAAATACGTAAAAATAAGTAAACATATACATATTAACAGTCATAGACAGATTGAAACAGAAATGCCTTAACTGAAGTTTTGAAACGCGTAAAATTATTTCCATGCCTAATAGGGAATTTAAGAAACTAGGACGCGACGGCAACGAAAACGTCATTTTAAAATATATCTTCTCGTTATTGTAGCACTTTCGCGATTATTCCAATGTGTTCAACTTGTAAAATGTCGCCGAACTATTCAGGAACTAAATTTCCATGAGCGGCGTTGAAGTAAAGAAAAAGAAAGAAAAATTTGCATCATGTGCTCACGTTCTCGCCAAAACCTCAAATTTGGTCATTTCACGTTGTTGTTGAGAACGTGAGCCATGATGGCAAATTTTTCTTTCTTTTCCTTTACTTTAACGCCGCTCATAGAAATTTAGTTCCTGGATAGTTCGCCGACATTTTACAACATGAACAAATTGGAATAATTGCGAAAGTGCTTTAATAAAGAGAAGGTAAATTTTGAAATGACGTTTTCGTTGCCGTCGCGTCCTCGTTTCTTAAACTCCCTAATAACGCCGGGGAAGGGCGTTAGAAAGAGATGGTGCCGCTATCACAAACGACCTGTCACCCAGTGTTTTTCAAGTCTTTGCGTGAAATGGTTTGAGAAACAAATCATTATTTCTTCGCAGAGAATTGACTCAGGGACTAACTCATAGTTTGTTGAAATAAAAACACATGCTAATTTAAGGTCCGATTGTCTGTTTTGTGACTAACATTTTGAATTTGGTCTACCATTGTCAATTTTAAGATCCCACTTGAAGACTCTGGAAGAGTCCTACCAGCGACGCGAGCAAAGACTAAAAGAGGAGACCGATCTCATTGTTGCTCAAAACAGCGAAAAGTTCAAAAATCTGGAAATAGAGAAAGCGGATTTACAGGCGTCGAACAACAGAAAAATAACAATTCTGGAGACAGCGAAAAACAACGAGGTAGAATCGTTGAAAGACATTCACCGGCGAGCTCTGGAGCAATTACGACAAGAACACGAAGACGAGATTGCGCAGTTGAGAAGGCTCAAGGAACAGGAGGTGTCAGCGGCTACCAGCGCACATGCCCACACCAAGTCGCTGCAGTCCCTCATGGACCAAGTGTTGAACTCGACCCGTGAGGTTAGCAGCTTACGTCAGAAGATCGAAGTTACGCACAAGAGCGGCCTTGAAGAGCGCGAGTTGTCTGCAAGGGCCCGAGACGAGTACCTGAAACAATTACAGGAGAGGCTGCTAAGGCAACAATCTGAAAATGACGAGGAGAGGACCAGGTTGCAAGGCAAGTGATCTTGTGCTCTCCTAAGGGGAGGGGTGGGGAGGGGGCATGGGCTGGTGAGCCTGTGCATGACACTTCCAGCCCTTGACGCTTAACGTGGAATGAAAAGTCCCCAAAGTGCAAAATAGATAACACACCTAGCGTACGTGTCTCAGAACGCCCAAAAACATTTTGGTACCGAACAGGTATTTTGCATGGAAAATGTCCTTTACCAGAAATTCGATTTTTTAAATTCGCCACTTCCATAATACACTTTGTTTGCCCCCCCAAATCTTGCATAACCATTGTTTTCAGTGTCTCTTGGGACTAACAATGGTCCCGAGGGGAATTGAAAACAATGCTTATGCAAAATTTTGGGGGCAAACAAAGTGTATTATGGGAGATGTGGAAGTGGCGAATAAGCTCATCATCATCACCATCATACTCATCATAAGCTTTATTTAAACACGGTATCAGTTCACATGTACAGATAAATATGCTATTTCATAGAGCCGTGTATTTACAATTAAATCCTACAGTAAAAGAATCACTATGTATAGTAATAAATTAAACTACAATGTGGAGCGATTACTTTGGAAAACATCAGATTGAAAACTTTACAATGATAGTATACACATAAGGTAACTTTGCACCAAAAATCACCAGCAATCGACCAACAAAGGGTTTGCAAAATACTTTCGGAGCCCGAAAAGTGTTCAACAGTTGTGAGAAATCGATTCGGTTTCTGAAGTTGAGAGTTAATTCAATTGTATTTTTAGCAATGGCATATCTCCTTGTTGTCCGCGGCCATAGACAACCACAAATAGTTTCAACGTTTAGTGTACATATTGAAAAAAGGTTTCAGTGTTGTAAATACATCTTTTGGTTTAGCCAATTTTCCAAATTACGCGACATTGTCCCTTCACCTAACAATCTCACACAGGTCTGGTCGCTAAGATGGAACTGCACATGCGCGAGCAGTCACGTCAAGTTGATCAAGAGAGATGGCGCCTGTCACAGGAGGAGTCACGGCTGAAAGCACTTCAGGCGGCGCTGGAGGACGAACGACGAATCACAATGGAGCAGCTGTCTGCACAAAGAGCCGAGGTAATACAAACGTCTGATTTATACTAGCTAATGCAGGCATAAATGGGAGTGGAGCCCGTGTCCGTCACCTGCGTTTCGCACACTCGACGGGTGCTGTAACTACAGCGCTAAAGCCGGAAGCTAAAAGCTTGTCATCTTTCTTGTTACCGAAACAAATGTGATGGGTTTGTCCAACTGGTGAATACGGTGAAAAACGGTTAGAGTTTTTGCGGGGTAGGGGTGGGGAGATTCGTTTACGCGCGAGAAAACAGGTACAAACTAACTGGAGGTTTTTGGGTTTTGTATTTGTCGTTGTTGTTAATGTCTGCCCTGATTGCGAATTAACAATAATGCCGTTTTGTTCATCGCCATCATCATCAACATCATCAACATCATCATCACCATCATTATCGTCATCTCATCATCATCATCACCATCATCATCATCATCATCATCAACATCATCATCACCATCATTATCGTCATCTCATCATCATCATCACCATCATCACCATCTTCATCATCATCATCAACATCATCATCGTCGTCGTCGTCGTCGTCGTCGTTGTCGTCATCATCATCATCATCATCATCATCACCATCATTATCATCGTTAGTTCTTTCCGCGCCTAGTGTTGCATAGGGCACGAATAAACGTTCTCCATTCTGTCCTGCTTTTGGCTAGCTGGATATCCTCCCAGCTTCTCTACCCAAATTCAATCCTCTCTTTTTCTACCATCCTACGCGACGTATCCTTCGGTCTGCCTCTGCTTCTTTTACCTGGTGGACCGGCACCAACTCAGTACGATTCTCTTGCCATCCAAAGGTTCTCTACGTAAGGCCATCTACATTGGTTACTGTCTTAGGCCAAAATATCTTCAAATTCTTCTCAAGAATCTGTTATGGAAAGCACTGAATCTGTCACCGTCCCGTTTGGTCATTTTCTGAATGTTTGTGTTAAGGTACAACGTGCCCGCGACGATCTGGTGCGAGAACAGAGAAGCACCATGAGCCAGATACAGGAGGAGAGGAGGACACTAGCTACAGAACGGGCCCAGCTCTCCTCGGCTCATAGGGACCTGATCAGCAGAAAGAAGCTGAAGACTGAGACGAGCGTGCAGGTAAAATACACCTCGATACGAGAAATACAGGAGTGATGAAAACTCTCTATGGTGTCCCAGCCATTGTCATTTGGCTCCCATTTGCTTATGTTTGTTTGTTTCTTTGTTTTTTCGCTAATGATTGAGCGGATGGCAATAAGATAGTTCGGTAGGTAGGCCATGTTTCATCAACACCGTCGACCGCGGAGAAATGGAGAGAATTATGGAGGAGTCCTGACCTGATAAACCAGACGAATGTTTAACTCTTTGTTTCGCGATAGAAACTCTTTGGTCGCAGTGAACTGTTTACGTAAAGTACTCTTTTGGTGTTTTTGTCCACTAACATAAGCGAAGAAATGCTTCATATTAAGAGCCACTGTTTTGAAGGGCTTAGTTAGCCCAAGCAAGCAAAACGTGTTTGTTGAAAGGCGAGAAAGTTGACAAAAAGTGATTAATGGCTACCACATTCACATACGCCAGCTTGTGTTGCCTAACAAAAGTTCACAAACTTAAATGTGTGTTGTGCGTGTGTCGCAACTGTTTTAAACCTCCAGACATAATTAACTAAATCAAGAAGTTGCGCTTGTTAACCAGTGGTATGGTATCTTTTGGTTTGTTATCTACTAGCAAGCTCTGTAGCAGTTTTTTTTTAAGGTTTTTCTATTTTCTGTCCACCCATCCGCGTCTCCTTCGCTAGTTACTATTCCTTCTGTTCTATTTACTAATTTACCTTTCTTCCCACTTAGGCCGAGGCAGACCTGGGAGCCACTGCGGTAAGGATAAAAGAAGACGCCGCTGCCCTTAGTGTACGGGAGGCTCAGCTGAAACAAGAGGAGGAGAAACTGAGGAGAGAGAAACAAGAATTTGAGCGACAGAGAAGTGGGTTTGATGACGAGAGAGAAAGGATTGGAAAACTGGGACTTGAAGTACAAAAGAGGTCTCGTGAGATTGAAGAACTGTGCTCGGTAGGTCCCTGTAATGGATCCTTGATGGTAAAAAGAATAGCAGTTTGACTGTCATGACTTAGTTTTTACTTATTATATCCTTGATGGTTAAACCAATCAGGCCAGACGTTCGCGGCTGATGGCGAAATTACTATGATTTGTACGTTGACAGTTTTGAATTCCATGGGGAGGCATGAATGGACTTTGTTTCGATACCAAAAAATCCTCTTTTTTCCAATCAGATTATGTTGATGAGAAACCGGAAAGGAAGGTTTGTTTCGAAACAGTCACCTCTAGCCTCGTTACCAATCAAGGGCTAGGTCACTAAGCGCACAACTGCGTAAGAGGCTAAGGTCAAAAGTGGCGCGCAAGTAATTGTGGGATTTTGGGGGGGGGGGGGGGGTAGTGGGGTGCGTGAATTGCGAAAAGGCCGATCTGCTGTGTGCCTTTATGGACGAAGAACTTCAGAAACTCCTCGGATCTAATATTTTACGGACCACCGGAATCTTTCGGCGCGTGTTTTTACCTCGGCGTCTCCCCCAAACAGTCCCACAATCCCTTGCAACATCATTCCCAGTCTTTTCGGGAGTGAGCTTTTAGCAGCTGGCGTTTAGAAAATCTTACTCAGCGCTTGTCCGTTAAAATTTCAAGTAAGCGGTGGTTGACGCAATCAGACTTACCCTGTGAGACCCTATTTTACTACTTTTGGCTACTATGAAGCGCTTGTGCAGTTCAAAGTTAGTACAATTCGGTGATCTAAAGTTTATTCTTGCATAACCAGGATGCTGCTCGGGTTCGTGATGAGGGCGAGCAGGCCCTGGAACTAGCTGAACGAGTGCGGACGAATGCTGAGCGTCAGCGGGCGGAAGCTGAAGGAATGATCCTGCTCATACAAGAAAAGGAAAGACAACTGGCTCAGGTAGCGCGATTATGATCATGTTTGTCGTGTGTATGGTAATTTCTCAATTCCTTTTAGTTATCGCAAAGAATGACTGTTGCCAAGAATTCTGTTTATTGGTTTATCATCTCAGTTTGCCCGGCTCCGCTACACAACGCACTCTCAAGGCTTTGATCCTTGGACGTTCTGGTCAAAATGTAAAGGGCTCTGTTTGAAAAAATGGTAAAAGACCGGCCATTATAGAGGCTATGCAGCCAGTCTCTAGAGATTCGAATGACAATGAGTTGGCGGCCATGTTGGTGGACAATAACAAAAGAAGCCAGCGAGAAATCTTTTGTTCATGGTACACCAACATGGCGGTGATGACGTAACGTGAATACACCCTATAGGCTTTTGCAGAATCTTGTAAATATAACTGAAATTCACAGAAGAGCGTAAGAGTAGAGTGCCATTTGTGGGGGAGGGGGTGGAGAGAGGGGTCATAATCCTTAATCACTCCGTGGTTCTGAATTTACAGCTAAAGATAGGGTCAAAGAAAGGATGGAACGAATGGCCCAGTTTTCTTACAACGCTGTCACCGTGAACGGGAACTATTCATAAGTACGTTTAGCCTAAGATGGCTGGGATGGAGGTGAATTCCAACCTTCACATAAAAATCTCAAAAAATGACTACAGTAATATTATCAGCGATTTACCTCAGTTGCACGAAATAAAGTGTACCTCAGACAATCGTGATAGATATCAACCACTATGTACCTACACCAACAAGTGAGTATTTGTTCATTATCCCTGACTCACTCTTTCTGTTCACGTTTGCAGGACCGTCTTGCTATCGCACACGAGAGGCGCCTCTTGGAGAAAGACAAACAGACAGGGCGCTGCTGGCAGTGCGAAGGACGGTTGACCAGTCCAGCTGAACAGACGCTTGTTTTAGGTAAGGCCTGTTTTCAAGTCTATTGTCCCGCAAATAACAGTTTCCGGCTCCGGTTTCTTTCGCATGAATTAGTATAAATTACTCTTGCATGAATTAGCATGAATTATGGGTTCCCGCTGACTGGGATGCTAACCTGTTCAAAACACTAAGATGGTAGGACCGGTGAAATCAAGAATTGAAAGCGTCAACACGAAAACAATGCGCGCAGAAACCATTCGCCACTCTCCCTCTCTTATCAGTTGCTGGGCATTCTCTTGTCACTTGCTATTACATCTCTTTACACTGTCATTCCAAACGGCGAAGGTCTTCAAGCACTTAAGTATTTTTTCGATCAACGCACCGTCAAGGAACCAAGCTCGGAAACGCTACTCCGCCTAGCTGAACTAGTTTTAACACTTAACTGTTTTTCTTTCGCTGACAACTATTACAAGCACATTAATGGTGTAGCGATGGGCACAAAAATGGGACCTAGCTACGCCAATCTTTTTGTAGGTTACGTCGAGTACCAATTCTTCAATCAGTACAACGGTCCTAAACCTGAACTCTACGGTCGCTACATTGACGACTGTATCGGCGCAATTTCGTCTAGCAACGAGGAAATCAATCAATTTACAACCGCCGTTAATTCCTTTCATCTGGCTCTAAAATATACCTGGGAAATTTCGGAAACTTCCCTGGCCTTTCTTGATATCAAAGTTTTTATCAGCGGCAACGGTTTATGTACCAGTGTGCACTACAAACCCACCGATTCTCACAGTTATTTGTTGTATTCATCTTCACATCCATCTCATGTCAAAAACGCCATTCCCTATTCTCAATTTCTTAGACTTCGACGTCTATGTAGTGATGACTCTGATTTTTCCAACAAATCAGAGGAAATGTGCCATTTTTCGAGAAACGTGGCTATCCTGATTCTGTAGTTCAATCGGGCCATCACCGCGCTCAGCAGATTGATCAACAGTCAGCACTACAGACGTCACAAAAGGAAAAGAATGACAGAATTCCATTCACCCTCACATTTCACCCGCATAATAACCCAGTTAAAGCCATCATTCTTAATAACTTCAAGATACTGCAAAATGATCCAGAAACTGCTAGAATCTTTTCGCAACCACCGCTGATTTCATACAAACGCGACAAAAATGTAGGTAACTTTCTAGTTAGAAGCGCATTCAAAACAACTGAAAAGCCTGGCACTTTTAAATGCGCGCGCTCGCGATGCAAAACTTGTCCTTTCATTCAAAACACTGACAAAATATCGGGCCCTAAGCGATCTGTTAAGATCACTGATCATTTCACGTGTACCTCCGCAAATGTTATCTATTGCATAACCTGCACATTATGCAATAAGTTATACATCGGCGAAACAGGAAGACGACTAGGTGACCGATTCCGAGAACATGTTCGTGATGTTGAGAAAGATGACAAAGACGCATCCAAACCTGTCGCTCGGCATTTTAATCTCCCTAACCATTCCAAACAACACATGTCGATCTCCGGCCTTTCCCTACATCAAGGTACCACGGAAAGCCGTAAAAATCTCGAGCAAAAACTGATCTTTCAAATTGGCACTCTTAATCCCCACGGTATCAACGAGCGCTTTTCATTCAATTAATTTATTCCTGTTTTTCACGTTACCATGTTACCACCAATAGCGTAGCTCCATTTTCTGTATATAAACCATACACAACCCACAATTCCTCGATTCGCTCCTACGAAGGGCTAACGCTCGAAACGTCAGCTAATCGAATACCTCAATTAATTTATTCCTGTTTTTCACGTTACCATGTTACCACCAATAGCGTAGCTCCATTTTCTGTATATAAACCATACACAACCCACAATTCCTCGATTCGCTCCGACGAAGGGCTAACGCTCGAAACGTCAGCTAATCGAATCCCTCTACGGTGGTCAATTTACATTATCAACTCCGTTGATAAACCAAATTTTCGTGTTTCACTCCCCCACCGACGCAGCACCACAGTTTCTTTAGAAACTAATCCCCTTTATTCTATACTTCCGTTCGCTTAGTGCTCGTTCTCAATCCATCTTCATTACTATCTGAGAACTTGAAACAGGCTTATGGGATCACTAGTTTTAATTACTCCCATGCTCTAACCTGCGTGGGAGGTGGATGGATGGATGGATGGATGAGCTTTTATTTTAACACGATAAAAATATAAACGGGGAGGGTGAGGGGGGTGGGGAAAGAGGGTCCCCCTCTTTTCCTCCCATTTTCTCGCTCCCCACCCCCCTCCGTCTCCCCCTGCTCGTTAGTTAACGTCAGAATCAACTGCTGGATGTACAGCATGAAAAGAAGACACTTCACTCAGAAGTATCAAAGCAACATGCTTTTGGAATGTTTATCTGGAAACGTTGGTCAACGCCCTCTAGGTCAGAAGTCCCGAAAGATGGCATGAGATTCATTTTTTCGGACTCTCTCATAACACCCACTCTTTACAGGAGTATTTATTTGTGGAAGTTGTTTATATTTGCTTTCTATTTATTCTTATTTTTTGCAATGCAATTTTATGATTTTACTTCACACTGAAATTTCAGATTCACCCGCAGGAGACACTTCAGTCCTTACCCACCCCTCCCGGCCAGCATCTGCTTCCGCAACTCCTGATTTGTTGGTTAATAGTCTTGAACTGAAAAGAACGCTCAGGAAGTGGTCCCACGACAAAGAAAAGGTGAGGAAGTGGTAATAGTAATATCAGATTCTGTTGCTGTGTAACGGCCTACTTGGAAAACGTACTAAGGAATCCACGGTTATAAAGAAGCAAAACTTGGAAATGTTAAGTCTGGCGAAATCCTGTTTTATATTGTCAAGGCTGTCGTTTGATAAGTTTGAGTTCTCTTGGTACTTTTGAATTTTAACCAGCCATTTCTCCAGAGGCTTTGCTCGTAGTTCGCCTTATTGCTAGCGCACTGGGAGCTTTGGGAACGGAGTTGTTGGACAAGTTTTAATCCTAGGCATGCGTCATGAATACAGTCTCTCAATCTTGCTTTCATGCTATGACCTAAAGATACTCCAGCATTGTTCTCAGGTCCCAACGCGCTCACCGAGTGAACCCGGGTTCAAGCCACAAGCTGGGACCGAGCGTTATAGCGAAAAAAATCCACAGATCTTGCGCACAACGGCTGAAGGTCCCCATCGCTCAACAAAAACAAACCTCTGATATTATGTTTGGAACATTACTCAACAAACTAAGAGCTTTTATTGGAAATCAGGCTTACTGTAGATGAAAGGTTACCATGCATTTTTTAAATTTTGTTTTTACAGGATGAAGAATTCCTTGAACAGGAAGCACAGTTTCTCAGCAAACTTCAGAAGTCACATGACACTAGTAAACATAAATCAAGCTTGCCTCTTAATTCAACGGTTTACTGATGAATTAACCAAGTGAGTGGTTGGGAATTTTCTATGTTCCCAGTCATTTTGGATTTGCTCTTGTTATCCTGTGACAATCCTCTGCAGTGTAAATATCTAGATGTATTTTTGTACTAAATTAGTGCGTTTTTTAGTGTTTATCGCAATTGTATAATCTGAGATCGCTTGCCGTTTGCCGGCACTGTCCGGTCAGACTTTTCAGTTGGTAAAATGGAATGACTTGTTATATATCGGTTCTTCGGATTTGGCACGTATAATTTTCAAAACATACGAGTTTGGGAACTCTGCTGAGCAAGCCCTTAAAATGCTAAAATTTGTCATGAATGTGGATGTCAAACTGTAGCCAGTCGAGGGCCACTGTGTCACGAATTTTTGCCCTTTATAGTGTAAATAAATAAAGAATTTAATTAAATTTAATTTGCACGGGCTTCATTTTGCCCTCCCCCCCCCCCCCCTCCCCCGTCGTTTGTCGTTTGAAATATAATTTACTGTATTGAGTTCATGCAAGAACTTTTATTGTCATAAAACATTGAACCATTGGACTTTTCAGTTCAGGGCCTTGGCTTGATCTCAAGACGACACCACTAGGAGCACGGGTGCTTCCCTTGTTTATTCAATCGAATGAGCCCGCAAAAATGCCTTAATTTTGTTTAACACTGTACGTTGAATCGTTCATCCCACAAACTAAATATTCGCACCACGACATTTTGTCTAGTCACACGTGATATGAACCCTATGAATAGCCTGCGAGCAGGCTATGTGACTGGTAGATTGCTTTTCAACGCGTGATCTACTCTGTTTCGATTGACTGGAAGCTAACAAACACAGGCATGTGCTTAGTAGATGGCATAGGATCTTCTTGCCCTTTGTAGGGTTTTACGCTCTCCGAATCTGTTTTCATGCAACTTTTGCTTCAATTTTCACGACAGAAAAGTTGAACGAAGCATTTTGCATTGTGTAACACCAACTAGAAAATGTTTCGGTCGCATTTCAATTCATACAAACATCTCCACGCAAACACTTATCAAACACTTATCCTGCTGCTGCGGTCATAACAGACTCTCAACAACAATCACATCGAAAACGCTGATCATGGAGTGTTGTGATTGTACACGGCCATTAAAAGGCGACTTCCTGACGCTCCAGCCTCTCAGAGGTTGACGCATGTTATGCACGGGCTGTCAAGATACTTCAAATAGAACTGAGCTATATAGTGGTGCTTACCTCCGGTCCTTTTTTTAGAGTGTACAAGGTGATCAGTTATACCTTTTGAAATCCTAAACTGAGACAATTAAAATAAAAGCTGCTGCATGTACTTTCCTGTGGTACAGTTTATTACGCTGTTTATTACGCTGTACAAGGTGGCTCAATCCTTTTTGAGTCAGTGCTTGAAATACTAAAGCGGCTCTTCAAGTGAGAGCGCTTTGAGCATCTTCTGCTAATGCCGTTTATTTTGGCATACACAGTTAGACCAGAAAGTTTATTTTCTGCATGTTGTTTCACAGAATTTTTGTGCGCCGTGCCTTAGGAGTGGGTAGTATAAACTTATTTCTTTAAGATTTGGAACGTGCTGAAGTTACTGCTGCGATATTAGAGTTTGTGTCTCTGTGTCTCAAGCGCAAAACAAAGTTTATGGACTCTTCTAACTACAATAGTTCCTGCCGCACGGCATGAAAACCTTACAGCCGACAATGTTTATTATTTGTTCTACGATCCTGAAGAAATCGATATGCCAGGAGTTTTGTTCGAAAAAATTCATCCAGTAAAGAATTCTTTTCAACAAGATGCGTTCTTGTTTTCAGATTCCGCCACAGCAATTCAAATGTTGGTGCAAAAGTGTACGCGTTGCTGTAGGTCATTTGCCAGAAATTCTCAGGGTAAAACAAGTTCTTTTCTAGCCCACACATACTGAGTGACTAACCAATGGCGATTTGTTTCAAGCCCCCGGGGGCCGGGGGCTTATTTAATTTCAGGCCTTATTAACGGGAGGGGCTTATTGTTAACCGGAAACAGCATTATGTGATTTATTGTATATTTGTTTAAAAACAAACCAGCAGGGCCGCATAAAGTATATTTCGTGAGAGGGAATAGGAGGGAACAATTACAAAATCTCGTGTCCAAAAGGGGGGGGGGGGGGGCTTATTACAATAACCGACTCCCAAACGAGGGGCTTATTAGAGAGGGGGGCTTTTATGGTATTCAAAAGTTTTTGTTCTAACGTGTTTTCTGACAACAATTTTGCTCATCTTGTACACACGAGCCTTTCAAATTGTCAGGAAACTCCTTGCCAAGGAAAAGATGAATTTTATTGATATGTTTCATTGTCTTTAGTAAAGATTTCTTAGAAAAAAAATTGGAACAAGTTATTGTCCTATTTGAAAACAACATACCAAAACAATAATAATACAGTTTGCGGCTGCAATAATGCATCATGTTAATCTAGTTTTGACAAATAGTATCTGTATATGAAGCTTTTCTAATGCTGTAGTTCATATAGCCATAGTGTCAGTTTGGCGCCAAATGCCCGCAACGAAGTAAGACTTATATTGTTAATTACAGAATAATAAAGGAATTTTGAATGGTTTACTTAAGTGAAAACCATTAATAAAATCGATTTTACAAAAATGTTTGTGAATCACGTACTGATAAACGATTACGATACAGTCGAACCTCATATACCAACGAGATGACATTGTTGACAGTCTCAAGGTTGTGCCCATATTACAAGAAGAAGCGTTACAAAATTTAAGGTACGTGTTGCTTACGAGCTGGCACGACTTTCAAGGACGGTTCCCCCTAATACAAAGGAATTTTTGCGCGCCTTAAGCGGTGATTCAGCGGGAAAAGTAAATCTTAGAAAGACTACTAGAATCCAAAACCAAATTGTGGTCAATTAAGGACGGTGCCTCCTATTGCTAGTGCGCATTCGTTCTGCGCACCACGCAACCATCTTATCTTGCGCGATTTCCTCAGAAGATTGTTTGTTTTGATGGTTATCGTATTTTTTGTAAGCTCTTGATTTAGCGGATAGTTTTACAGGATTGGCAACAGGCTGTCTACACCAAAAACCCGTAAACAAAAGCGTTATTGTGGTGTGTTTTATGAAATTACGCTGAATCACGCCAGGAAAAGCAATTGAAGTGAAGTGGCAAATAATATAAGACTTAAGCTTAATCAAAACATATCGCTGTATAAACTGATTCAAGAGAATCGGCGCTTAAAAAAGTCATGTGCTACGCATATCGGTTTAATACCCAACAAATCCGTTTCGGTTTTATTCTTTTATTTTATTGCTGTTTCAACAATAATAAAAAGAAAGATGTTTTCATCGAACGTAAGATATAACATAACACGATGTCTTACCTTCGTAACTGATGAAAAACTTGAACTTAACTGGCCTGGATTACGGACTGCGAAAATCAGAAGCAAGGAATCACGAATACTGGCTCTCAAATTGCGTAGTTTTTATACATTTCAAAACTCCTTCCAGAAAGGTAATACAACCGCAAGAAACAACTGCAAAAGTAATTGACAAAACTACAAAACGTGATCTTACGTACGTGTTTGTCTTCCACTTCGCCAGAGCCTAAAAGGGCAAGTTATACTGGAAAAAAACTTTGAAATTTACGCAAAATGCACATCTCAAAACGTCTTCGAATTTTCTATTAGCATTCAAAGCCATCTTCATTGAAAAAATGTCCTGTAATTCCCGAAGAATCAAGAAAACTTTTTGTTTCAGCATGTGTCGCCATACCGGATATCCCAGCATGCCCAAGGAAAAGACATGCAAATATTTCACTTACTAGGGAGGGGGTAGAGATAAAACTGTCTCAAGCCCCCAAAACAGCGCCTTAAAAGTAGAAAATAACCAATTTAGCTCTAAAAAACGCACGGTGACCCCCACTTTTTACCTCACAAAACGAAAGTGGTAAGCCTACTCAACACATGATGATTTTTTCGTAGTTCGCAAAATATATTTAGCCTGTGTTTTTGCTCAACTAAAAGGGAGCAGTCAGGGCCAAAAATGCCTCCAATGCAATGATTTTGTAATAAATACCACATAAAAAGTAGTTTTTATATCACCAGTTGTTATGTGTTTCAAAGCTTGTGGTTTGTTGTTGCCTTGGTATATGTAAACAGGAATTCTAAGGAAATGGTCGGAGAAATATTTCTTCTTTTCTTTTTTGCGAAAAAAATACCAAGTCTCTATTTTTTGCAGCTTTGGACTTAATTATCTCTGAAAAATGCACGGTTAGCCGCAATTTTCTTTTCAATTTTCGTTAGCCCTTACCAACATCTACATTTTAGCATAGTGATAATCCGCAAAAGAATATATCCGTGTTAGGAGGCACCGTCCTTAAGCATTTTTCATAAAAAAGGGGAAGTGTCAAGAATTATTCAAAGCTTTCAAATATATAGCAATGATATGGGGCGCGATTCATTCAATCAAAATTTCCGGGCTGAGGTTCGAAAATTTCTTGGGGTCGAATGGATCGCGACGGGGCCGAACGGTCTCGTTCCATTCCCCTCGCAAAAAGAGGACGCGATTCATTCAACCAAAATTTCCGGAAATTTCGGTCTTAAACTGAATGGATCGGTTCGGTCCAACCGGAAAAGTTTCGAAAAAACTGGCCCACCTTTCGAGGTGGACCACTTTTCTCGGTTGGACCGAGGTATTTCCATCAGCCATTGCTAAAAGCTGCTTCAGAACCTTACCAGTACTATACAGAAAAAACCGCACAAAGCAAACCTTTGTATGAGGAGACACCGTCATTTACAGACCCCAGATTCCTGGACCGTCCCGTTGGCAAGGAACCCATGCGCACTAGCTAAGCAAGCCACCGTCCTGAAGCCAGTCTCGTAGCCTTTGCCAGCGGTTGGGAAACGAACGACTCTGGAAAGTTTCGATTGCGGTCCGAATAAACGAACTTCCGGTTCAATTGCGCATGCTTAATTACATTGACAAACATGAAGCCATGATATGTCGGAAGTAGGTTTTACGTCCGGTTACTTGCGTTGTTTTTGAAAAACACAACTCACAAGTCGCTCCATATTCTCCTTACCGTTTTATATCTTACTCACGACACTACAGTCGGGAGAATCTGTTTAAATGTCAAGACCATTTGATCTTTGGTGCTACATGTAATTACGGTTTTCTCATAACCCGTACATTTGATAATATAGTAGAATTGTGAGGAGAAAAAAGATGCTGGTCACTCTTTAAATAGGCCGGAACGGGTTAATCTGGGCGCTGTCTTTTTTAATTGAACCGCTGTATTCCCTCACTCGACACAACTACAAAGGCTCATAGCTGATACTGCATGGTGTCATTTAAACGCGCTTGACTTTTTTGTTTCTTTTTATTTTTATTTCGACCGTTTTGTTTCAACTGCCATAACAATGAATGAAATAAAAACATCTCTCATGACCTTAGCAGCTTGTTTTCCTTTCAAAAATGCACTTGGAATCTCCTTTTTAGGGTTACACGAGCGTTTTGCTCTAGAAAAACCAATTTTGATAAAACGAAGCAGATTGCCCGTAACTTTTCCCCTAACGAAAACCCAACCAAGGAAGCCTGCCTGAGGTCTACTAGATTTATTCCCTTTATATCATTTTTCTCGACGTTGTGGATGGTGAGGGAGTGAAAGCTGGAAAGAGTACAGATATTAGGAGATATTGGTAGATATTTCACTCGTTATTTCTACCCTTCCCAATCGAGCTGGAGGTAACTATGTTTAACGGGATTTCATGCGGAAATAAAGCGGGTATTTTCGTTGAACTGCTTAGTTTAATAGTAGGCCATTTACTGTAATAGAATTTCGATGCAAAGCCTTTCTTCCAGTCATTAGCATGCATTAGCGAGCAAACAAGTTTCTATACCAAGCTTGGTATTAATTACGCTTTGTCGGAAATGTTGTACGTTTCATTTTTAAAATCCAATATCCAGAGGAATGTTGTTAATTGTAATCCAATTTATTTCAATATTTTGCTTTGTAACTGGAGTATTAACATCCAAATTACAAAGTAAAGAACCGCCACACTCCCTAGCCGCAAATTGCCAATTTAAATTCAACTGTTCCTGTTTATTTTTTAGAGATATCAATATCTTGTTTCTCTTTACCGATGTACAGTACTCTGCTTGGAGGGTACGTCTACCCTAAAAGCAACTGCGGTTATCTTATAGAAAGTTCCAGAGACGCTATTTGTATTTTCTTTATATTAAGCAGTGAAATCGCCAAAGGAAAAAACAAGTGAATTTATATTTAGCACGGCCGTACTTCTCACGACATCACAAATACACAAATAATTATTTCCTGAGCTTAAAATGTGCCCCCATCATTTCACTATCATCAGATAACAAAGTTGTGAAATAGTCAGTTAAGGACATTTCGTCTGTTACGTTTTTCTCCACGTGAAAGTGCTCTCTCCTTGCCAGAGAACAACTAAATACATGCTCTCCCTCTTGAATAAGAGCATTTAACCTGCTGCCCTTCGTGATTTCGTCTGAACACTTAATCGGCTTGGTCCTGTTTTCTGATGAAAAAGTAAGAAAATTAAGATTAGGGTTAACTGCAGATTATGAGGTTAGACTGTAGGGATGTGGATTTAATAAAATTTGTGTTGTCATCCCAGTTATGACCTAATTGCAGGCTTATTAAAACCTCTTACTTCCTCAAATGTCCAGTAACCAACGCTCTTAAATCAAAAGAGAAGGAAAATCGGTTAACCTAAGTGCCGGATTAAGAATAAGCAGTTTTTGAAATACCACGCCGGCATTGAGTAGACGGAGACGGTCTATCTGGAGAAAACGAAACAGCACTAAAAAATGGCCATTTGTTCACTGTTTGTTAGCCCACCGGCATTCAACTCCAAAGCACGATAAACACACTTCACAGGAAAGTACAGATCAAAAGCTTCCATCGATTCAAGATTTCCTTCATATAGACTCGAAAATTTGGCTCGCTTTTTACAGTAAACAAGGCTGGCTATAAAGACCCGCCTTTTTTCCATTGAAATTCATGGGCGCAACAATTCTAACAGACTCAATGTTTGGCCCTAGCCACGATCGACCCGAAACGTTTAAAGTCAACACAACTTAGATCAACTTAGTTTTCTAGTATACATTAGTTTAAGCGGGTTGTAACTCTTTTCCCGTACAAACGTCTACGGAATTGCATGTGCTGTATATAACAGATAACCTAGGGATTTCACCTTAATCTTCAATATCCCAGTGAATGGGTATTCCCTTGAGGTTCGATCAAGTTGAAGAGGCAGAGGACCTCGCACTTTCATTCAGTACAGACCTGTTCTACACTTGACTTCAGCCGGGAAATCCCGTGAAGTGTGACAAGTGTCACCATACCAGAGGATCGAAGCTATTAAGCGGCACTTTCCTGTGAACCTGTTTGCCCTGTATCATCTTATTTGTATAGCTGTACAAGGTGGTTGTGGTTCTAAGTGAATTTGTGAACAAAATCCCGATGTGTGACTATTGAAGTTAAAGCTACTGAGCATCACTTTCAGTGTACTTTCCCATGGCCCTGTTTACCACGCTGTACAAGGTGGATCTAACTCTTAAGTCTGTTGCATTTCTAAAGGCTTTTGAGCAGTACTTTCCATAATCTACACATACAAGGTGGTCAGTTTTTACTTCTAGTGAGTCTCTGGTTGACATCCTAAAGTGTGACCCTTCAAGTGGAAGCTATTGTGGTGCCAGTTTTCTGTGCTATACACTATTTGCTTTGTAATCTCTTTCAAAACCGGAAACCCTTCGGAAATTTTGTCTAGCTGTGCGCTTCTGAGTTCGACTATTGCAGAAACGAGAACAACACATTAGTGACAGTTTAAAGAAAGGGTTATAAACCTTATTACTTCGAGTTGGCGTTAACTAAGTGTGTCCATTCCCCGGCAATATTGTTTGTGCCGGCGAAGGTTTTCCTGTTGCGGCTAAATAAACTAGAAAAACAAATTGCGCATTAACTGAAACGAAGTTTGCTCAAATACACAAACTTGACGGCTTATTCTAGTGCACTGGAACACACGCTTCCTGACCGGATAACAAGTCGTTTATCATCAAATCGTTCTAAGTTATCCTAGTCTTATTATTAAATTACGTGGAAGATGGCCTAGTGTTAAGTTCATGTCTTATGTAACATCCGGCGCCTTATTTTTGTTGTCTATATTGTATTTTCGGAGCGCCTATCATCAACTATCCCAAGAGAAATATCGCCTTCCAGCGCTTTTAGGTCTATGGAGTGCAAATCTGTAAGGTATTTTAGTTAGGGAGAAATGTTCCTAGCTCCAGATAGCCTTTCAGCAACAAACCTTGCCGGGTTTACGGAAGAAGGTCCTGCCTGCAAACACGGCCGTTTTATTCACAACATATTTATCGCGGCGCGCGCTTATTAGCTTCACTTCATGCGCGGTGAGGTACGGATATTCGTGTACCAACACCCACAAGCGCTCCTCTCATACAAACGGTCCGCAGACCTACGCGAATGCCGCTTTATCACAAATCCTTTTTGTTTTTAGGTTTTTCAGGGAAAAGGTTTAATGGGTGTAATGACACGGAAACGTCCATATATGATGTATGCGGTGGAAGGAGAGAGGCAATAGATTCTCTCCATTTCTCCACTAAAGGAGGAGTGAACCCTGGGTCCGAGAGAGGAATCTCCGCGTGGGGCATGGGGAAAAATAAATAGACTACGTGCGTTGATGTGACTACCATGTTTCCTCGAATAAGCGCTTAATTGGGGGAGCGGGGAGGGGGGGGGGCTTATAAAGTTTTTCTTGAAACGAACTGTAACTCTATTTTGGCTAATGCACATAAAAGAACTCTGTAAGCACAAGGACATAGAAATAATTAATAACTGCATTCCCTTGTGTCTCTACTGTTTAAGAAAGTGATGGGGAGGGGAGGGGAGGGGGGGGGGGCGCTTATTTGCTATTTTGACCAAGGGGTGGGTGTTTATTTGGGACAGGGCATTTCTTCGAGCGTTGGCGCTTATATATTCCATCGTAGCGTGCAAAGTCGCTGAAAAGTTTGCGCGGAATCGTATCAATCTCATGTTGCTGGTTTCAGCGCTTGCAAACATGTGTATAAAGTCTGTTTGCCGATACCACTTAATTAAAGTAACAGCATAAAATTACTCTTAACAGCTAATGGTCATTGTTAACTATAGGTGCTACATCTGGGAGGACGTGTTGGTTACAAATTGTTGTCTCGATTTTCCTTCTGTAAGGGTTGTTCTAGGTGCGGCGCCCGGATCAACTATTTCCTACTTCTCTAATTTAATTAAAATATTGCTGTTGTAATATGTTATGCCTCGCGCCTTTTGAATAATTAATAACAGATGCTTTTTCTACGTGACGAACTGTAGAGAGTTACTCTAGCTACAATAGCGTCCCGGGGTCGCGTAAGGCCAAATTTCATGTATTTTGAGTTTGTGAAATCACTTAGTCAAACTTTAAATCCCCCAAGCGGTGCTTTGTGGTAATGTTAATCCTGTCCCCCAGAAAAATTTTGAAAATCATTCACATTCATTTCTAAGCTCTGGCACTTCAAAAATGAAACTGTCTTGGATAAGGGTGAATGAACAAGGCTACGTGTGTTTGGAAACAAAGATTACAAATATAGGCTGCCTAGTAGCTCCTCTCAAAGGGCAGATACCATCGTATTAAAATTAAACCTGTTACCTATAAACAACTGCTTACAAATGTTCCACACACGAAGTTACCATTTTTAGAATCTTTGCCAGGATTATGAGCTGCGAGGATCATTCTTCATTTAAGTCCATCTCGTCGCGTACAATTGGAAACGATTCTGGTATGTTTTTAACCAGGGAGTTTAGAGTCAGTTACAAGCAGTGTTGCACGGTACAGTTGCTTTATCGAGTGGTTTTTTTCTGCTAATTCTTTTAAGTGTACTTAATTAATCAGAAACTCTTCATTCCATTACACCAATTGGGATACTTAATCTATCAATGCGAATGGAACCTGAGATGTTATTGAAAAAATTAAGCCCATTAGTTGGATTGAAGTCATTGAATTGTACACGGTCTCGCGAAGAATGGTTTACCGCTTGACCATAAAAGCCGAAGGCCGAGTCACCAATATTACTAGGTGAAAGTTCCGAAATCGCTTTCGGCTGCTTCTTACTCCCACAGAACAATAATTCTATATCCCACGCGGAATAGTAAATCCTTCTTAGGCTGTTTTATGAAAGCAACCGGATATATTATGAACCATTTGAAAAGACAATACTCACTCAGTACTTTGCCTTTCGATTCGGTAAATGATAATCAATAAATTGATAAAAGAATTCTATTAACGTGATATGTGACTGGATTAAACCGGCTTATGGCTATGGAAGACTTCAATTAAATTTAGATTAAAAAGAGCAACACGAAAGGAAAAAGATTTTTCAGACGGGGAAATAAAACATCTTTACGATAAAGGGTGAGAAATTGGACTGACTTCCTTCCCTAACTATGACGATGGCGAAATATACGTGGCCGCGTCCGTCCGTCAAACTTGGCTCGCATCTTTTATGTCTGCGGATGAAATCATTCGTCATATAAAAGATTTTGACTAGTATTTTGCTGTGGTGTTTTTTTTTAAAGAAGTTATTCTAATTTCCATAATTTTTAAGCTTGAATGAATGCGTCCCTCCGGGTGATGGGATAAAGACTTTTCGTGCGGTAGTCGGCAGCGAACTCTTCATTTTAATAAGGTTTTGGGTAAAAACGAAAGGGCGACCGATATTAAAAAGACAACGCTCAGTATTTTGCCTTTCGATTTGGTGAATGATAATCAATAAATTGATAAAAGAACTCTATTAACGTGATATGTGACTGCATTAAACCGGCTTATGGCTATGGAAGACTTCAATTAAATTTAAATTAAAAAGAGCAACACGCAAGGAAAAGGATTATGCAGACCGGGAAATAAAATATCTTTACGATAAAGGGTCAGAAATTGGACTTCCTTCCCTAAAGAGAAAACTTGTCGGTGATCGTTCATGTTCGCTATACGTGGCCCCTACGTGGCCGCCTCCGTCTGTCAAACTTGGCTCGCATCTTTATGTCTGCGGATGAAATGATCCGTCATATAAAAGATTTTGAGTATTTTGCTGTGGTGTTGTGCGGTAGTCGGCAGCGGACTCTCCATTTTAAATAAGGCTTTGGGTAAAAACAAAAGGGTCGACCGACATTATTCAGCAGCATGTTACTGGGCATGATCGCAGGATCGCAATCAATCGCAGACGATCGCAGACGATCGCAGAAGATAGAACATGGTTCTATCTTCTGCAATCGTCTGCGATCACGATCGCAGGATCGCAGACGATCACAGAGGTGTGTTTCCATATGATCGCAGACGATCGCAGAACTGTTTGCGATCTGCGATTCGCGATCGTCTGCGACCATATGGAAACCAGCCTTAAGTCCCTGTGGTGCAGTTTTATGACACTGTACGAAGTTGTCCAAAGTCAGTTTGGGTGTTTGTGTAGTGGCGCCACCAATAATTCAGTTGAAGCCTCTTGGGAACAAACCTTTCTGAATTATGAGTATATTAGCTTTTAGGTCGATAGATAAATTAAGTGTGGAAGTCCTAAAAAGGCTATTTTAGTAGCAATTTCCTGTTTTGTTTGTTGTTCAGTTCTTATCTTTACAACTGAAGTGGAGTATTCGGAGAAGTTTCGAAATATTTACTCGAAGTCCGTCAGGCAGTAGAGAAATGTATATAGGCAGTAGCAGAGCCTGTCTTTGCAAGGTGGAACCTATTCCAAGTGCTTAACATTTCTGAACCCCTTCATGGAGTCATGCAGACAGTCAAATTCACACTTGCAAATAGCCATATATCGATCCCTTTGTGTTTAAGTCCTGAGGTACTGAATACCTGACATTCCTCGTTAGCAATTATTACCGCAGTGAATTACTCTTTTGTTCTGCTCTAGACTGCTAATAAACACCGTTGAAAATGCGATCATGTTGTGACAGCCGTCTGCAGACAGATTTCTTATCTAGCCTGGTATAAACTTCACAAGATCGACCTTTTGAGCTAGCAGATGCCGGACCTGATAAGCTGGACCACCCTTCACTCCTTGCCTGGCTACTGTGTCATCTCACTAATCACCGCTGTTCATGTTCTAAAGAAAATCTTGCAACAATATTAGATATTGAATTCATGAAAGCCAATGACTGATTCTCGTAAACCACCGATCATTCATATCACCTGTAGGCACATTGTTATCCAAAACACCATTTCTTCCCTTATCAGATGGCAGATAGTCAAACTCCGGTGCAAAAGGAAATCGATAGCTGCTTGGATTCGGAGAGCACGTATCAAGTTTTTGCGCGGGATTGCGAATTGGATGATTAAATTGTGCGCGCTTTGTGGCGGAAATATTAGTCTCTGTTGTATCATTTCGTGACATATTTAACATAGCGGCTTTCAAGATGTTCCAATTTTTCGGCAATATCGTTAATCCGCCGATCTTTTAGCAACCGGTGAGTACACCGAAGAGCCGAGGGGGGCCCGGGATTTTTTTGGCCAGACTACTCTCTTCAATTATATACATTCACCTTCTTGTTAGTACTTCCGGTGCTCGAGTCCTGGCTTGCATTTGAGTGGCTTTCTGGTAGTATTGACTTCCGCCAGCGGAATTTTCAGATTACAAAAATATTAGTTGTTCTGTGTTTGGATAAAAGGCCCGGAAATTGGCAAGGAAAGTTCGCAGAAACTGTGGGCGCGTCTCAGCCAGTTGTGTACTTATCAAAATTGTGAAACCCCTCTGTGACTTCACACTTGATTAAGCAGTCGATGCAATAATTTTAATTTGCATTTCGTTCAATCATTTGCGGTTTGGGAGTGTGCACGCGTGACTTTGTGCTGATAAATCGGTGATATGATTTAATCTCGTCGTATTTATAACAAGCTTGGCTTGAATTCCAGTCGTTTAGTGCTGTCACCGATCGATCGCGGTTGAGTCACATCAGAAGTTTCTGTTCCCAAGATACTCAAGAGTTTGAAAGCCGATCAAAGCCTCGGAGAAGAAATGGCCCGCTTTTCGGCTTTTTTTGGATTATTAATGTTTGTTTTGACAGTGTTGCTGGTTCCGAACGTGCTAACAAAACGCGAGTGCCCCAAGGCTTGCAGAACGTACATAACCACTGAAATCGAACGAAAGTTGAGTAGAGCCATACGGGTGAGTACATTAACGGAGCCTTGTGTCTTTTGATGGCGTTAATTTTATATCCTTAATGATTTTTCTTTTAATTAGAGCGCGGTTCTTTATTGTCTTCTGTTGATCACAAAACGATAAGAACAAGAAGGTTTGGCGGGACTTGAGATTTACTGTAAAGCTCGTTACAATACAATGTTCCGAAAACGAAGCGGAGCACAGCACTAGCCAATTGCTCTTTTTTCCTTGTCCGTTGGTTTTACTTTCTATGAAGACAAAGTTGCTCAGTCGCTTCGCCATTTAATTGATAAACAACCTTCCCCAAGGATTTCTGCTCTGTTGCGCGTTCATGTGTCGCCGCTTGCAGGGCTGAAGCAAACCCTTTTTCTGCATTTGTCGTTTCGTGGTTGTTAAAGATTTTTCTAGATTCGTTCAAGGGTGCTTAGCTCCTCAACTTCACGCCTTTTTAAAGAGTTCAGTATTGCATGTCTGTTGACACAGCGTATTTATTTTCTCGCGCGCTTCTGGTGGTTTGGTTTGCTCCACAGCATGCAAATTACAGGTTGTGGATATCGCTAAATTAAACACTGTCAAGACGACCCATTGTCAACTGAGACCAACACTGATAAGAAATGTCAGTGACTTTTATCCGGCGAAAAATGCCCTAAGAGGAAATGAGATCGGTTAGTGGCAGGACATGGTGAATTTTCCTCCACAGACCACAGAATTCCAAGCCGCTGTATGAACATGAAGTTTGTAGGAACCATTAGAGTGTATACTGAGACATTTCTCAGGACTGTTGTTATATGGCAAAAGCGGGCACCTTAAATCCCTTTTCAAAAACTGGTGTTTGCCAGTAATGCGAGAGATCAGGAGTTCTTAATTCAAAACATGATGGCAACCGCAGAAAAATGAAAAGGATAAATATAACGAAATGCCAGAAAAAAAAAAAAAAAAAGAGAAAAGAGAAACAGTATTTCGATTTCCTCCTCTGCGGTGAGCTTATTGCCTACCACTCGCACAATACATGTTAAAGGTACGTATCTTTTTAATCTCGCGCACTTTTGCGGAGAAATACCGAAGTTCTACCCCCTCTGAGAGCTATCGAACCCCGAGGGGCTGTTTGTTCGTTGCTGTTATAATCTTGCCTCAATGATGTCCATCATTTTAATTAAGTCTTACGACCAACCCGTGGCCAACTCGTGACAAAATATTGCCAATACAAGGCAGGCAGAACAATGAAATTCATTTTTTCTGCGGTCAACTGGAAAGGTCTGTCAAAGTTTCCGTCTTACTTAGACCTTATGTAACAGAGATATGCGTGAGCGGTTCTCCTGCGATTCTACGCAATATACACTCTATATTTCCTCGAATGCTGAAGCCGACGGAATTCGGATGAGGGATATATCCTTAATTAAAATCGTCGGAACTCGAATTAAACACAGTTATATTGTCAGCATCTAATATAAATAGCAGAAAGCAAGAAAAGTGGTAAACAAGTCGGCAATATTTTTATGGGAATCGGGGTATTTTTCCCGCTGAACGATGTTGATCTTTTCAAATTGTTAATTGGCTTCCTTTGTATTGCTATCAATAACGATGATATCAAACTACAACTTGATTTTTGGGAGTGGCAAACCACTCCTCTTTCTTTACGAGTCACTCAAGCAGAGTATAGTAGTGAAAGAATTCCTTTTTTGGTTGGCACGAAAACGCAAACGAATTGTCCGTGACCTTGGGTGATTTTATCGTAAGGATTCCAAGAAAACATTCGACTAACATTTGTAATTGAAATACATTTTGCCCTTTTTTTAAAAAAATTCCCAGTGACCAACATCTTACTTCTTTTTGCACTATGCAGTTGCGATTTAACATTTCGAACAAAATTTCAACCTGTTATGAAGTGACATTAATTATGACCCATTTACGTAACAGTAACACAATGCGATTGTCCGTGTCTTTGACACCCCTGAGCCGTCGAGTGAAAACTCAGTTTTGGCACGATGTCTCAATCCTGCGATTCTTGTTGTGGTTGAATTCATAGGTTATTCATAAGAATTCGTATTTATCTGGTAAAGATCAGTTTTAAAAAATTCATAATTATGACCATTAAAATGACAGTTTTTGACCGGTACCCAGTTCTTCAGTTGTCAATATCTTTTTTGCACAGGGGGTTAAGGATCTGCGGAAAGTTGCAATTAAAAAATGAAATGAAATTGACAGGATATATCGTACTTTCTTGAGATGCTGTCAAGATGAAAGAGTGAATTTTAACTGATTGAGACAAAGGCTGCTTAATGACCATACTTCACGGTAATGATAAAGTTTGTATTGCAGCATTTCAATGAATCAGATTTGACACACATTTTCTTATAATTTTGAACACTTCTGGAAGGGTGCAAAGATATTTCATAGTTCATATTATTTCTTTGCCATTTCCCCTGTAGTAACGGCATTCAGTTTTCTCTCTTTGTTCATTATTTAGAGTTCAACGAAAGGGACCCGAGGACCAAGAGGAAAGCAGGTAAGATAAAAAAAAATAACAGTCTTAAAATAATACCTACTTTCTGTTGGAAAATTTATCTTAAGAAACCTCATAACATGCATGCGATCTTTCCATTCCCAACAAGTATTTCGATACGTGCATTTATGCTGGCGCTGGCCAGCGGCTAGCCAACAATGTATTTTAACCAGGGTGAAGGTTAGCTGGTAATGTAACCATAGTAACATACAAAGCCAAAAATACAACCATATTTGCTGATGATTACAAACATTGACGTCAAGTTCCTTTTCAAATGTCGTCAACCATTAAATGAAACGAGTGTTTATTTCATGAAAACACTGGAAAATACTAAATAGCAAGGACCACCGTTGCAAAATAGAAGAGCCGGATCCTGTAATAGATCTAACCAGCTATAAAATTGTAAACTAGAAAACGTAAGAAACAAGCAAGGCTGGTTACACGGCTAGGAATATATATTTAAACCAATATTTCGGGAGGCACAGCCTTCCTTCATCAGGGTGTTACATATTATATTGGTTTAAATATATATTCCTAGCCGTGTAACCAGCCTTGCTTGTTTCTTACCGTTTTCTAGTTTATTTCATGGTTGAATAGAACTGTGATGAATACCTTAAAAGGAAGATGTGACGTAACGTTAAATATTTCCGGTTTCGTAGAGAAAAAAATCGATTGACATGTCTTGATTCAACTGAAGTGTCTTGTTTTTCGTTCACATTTTCTCCTGAAAAGAGTAAAACCATTTATGTTTGAAAATATTTCAAACTTATAAGCTTACCTCTTGAATGATACGTTATCCGTCCGAATATAGGACTGGCTGATGTGTCAGGAAAATGAATTGAAACAATGAAACAGCAATAAACTGAAATGATCATTGGAAACCACGTAACACACCTGACGATGGTGCAGTTAAGAACTAAATATAGTATTTCGGCAAACATTCCGTCTGCGTCCCATTGACTTGAAAGCCAAAAGTGACAACACTTCTAGTTGAATTATCCAACTTTAATTATGTTGACAACCAAAACTACCCTTTCAAGATGGCTGCTTTAAATTCTCTCATCATATTACCAAAAAGGTCAAAAAGGTTTACAAATAAATGCAACTCGCAGTGTGCATGTTACAGTTGGTTTGTGTTCATTCTCATGCTTCTGTTTGCTTTTATTGTCAGGGTATCCAGGGACCAATCGGCCCACAGGTATTGAACCCATGGCATTGCTGCTGTTGCTACTACTAATTTACTTTTAAAACGCGTTCTACAAGGGGCTGTGTAGCATTGTCATCTGTCCAGGCTGCCTCATCTGCTACTGTTGAAAATAGCTAGTGACTTAATATTGCTCTGTAATGCACGGCTCTTTTTCGCTTTTGCTAGCATCTATGTCACAACGCATTCACTGCCATATCATAACGTCTTTCATCACGGTATTACATGTGCCTAGTTGAACCTCTAAGCCCCATTTCCCCACCCGTTGACCTTTCACACCCAGTTCAATTTTATGGTGCACAGTTTTGCAATAGATTTAGAGTATTGTAGAAAAAAAATTAGCAGAAAGCCCACAATATGTTATTTCCACTGGAAACAAATTAACACGCCCTGCTACTTTCAGCGTTTTATTAAAGAGATATTTGCAAGATTTCCAAGGAATCTGATTTCAAGCCAGAATGTAACCCAAAATGCGCCCTCGGTTGTTATCATCTCAATAACACAATCAAGGGTTCAAAACGGAAAAGGGTTGGAGAACTTTTAATTGCAAGATGTATACTGCCCCCAAGTCAAGCTTAAGCTTACAAGAAGACACTGAATCGAAAGGCTTGCCTTGCAGACTTAAGAAATAAAAAGGGACAGAAAAAAACGGGTGGGCATGTAGAGCCCCCCCCCCCACCCCCCTGGCTTCTCGCGCGCTTCCGTCCCTCCCCTCCCCTGTCTCTCACCCTGTTTATTGCTTGACTGATAGGCTAACAAGAATAACGAGTTCACTTTTTGCGAGAGGTCCCGTTACCATCAAGTTAAACAACATGGCTTGAAAATTTTATTTGCGTCGTTAATGGGAGCGTTAATCTCGTTAATGCTGAATACATGAATACCTGTCCGTTTAAGTGCCTCTGCTAAACTGAGTATAAACTCATGCTTTTTCAGGGTCTGCCAGGTCCCCGTGGAGAGCAAGGTCCCGTTGGTCCTCAGGGACCCAGGGTGAGTAAAATTTGGCAGGTTTGTTTTGTGTTTGTTTGCATTTGTCTTAATTAATTTTTTTTTCGACTTTTTGTCAAGTATACACTTGTTGTCTTAGTAACAAGCTCATACTAATGACTGGCAATAAACTACTGTATTTTCAGGGAGCATCCGGTCCAGCTTTGTCCCTTCCCAAATGTGAGCCTGGTGAATATCTTACGTCAGACGGAAAACAGCTGCTATGCGTTCGTTTTGGTACGTTATGTATTAGTTACGTAATGTCTTCCCTTGATGTTGTAATGGTGACGTTGCTCCTTATATTGCTCCAAAAACAGTTACCTCGAAGAAAAACTAATATGTTACACGTAACGGTTTCTGACGTCAATTAATGTTAATGACTACACCCCCTAGTTTCACGTAATTGAGTTACGTGCCCTAAAAATAAAAGATATACAGCTTGTACTACGAGGTTTCTTTTTGGAACGGTGCCATGACGCACGGGAAATCAAGTTCTTTTTGAACGTTTTAAAGCGCCATTTCTAAATTTAACTCATGTTAGAATTTCTCGTTGCTATGCTTAATTAGAGGCGGTACCCTGTTCACAATCAACCAGAGGATTTTGATTACTGCATTCGTGTAAAAATACTTGGAGGGTGTTGTGTTAGTGAACTCGTGCAAAGGAAGGGCGAAATTTCGTGCAAATGTTCACGTTAGAAAGACTCTGAGACGGAACCGGAAAACGTTCCGTCATGAGGTTAACTCGGCCAGGAAGCTCTAAGGACTTCTAAGAATTAACCCCAAAAGGGGGTCGATGTTTCGTGAAAAAGTCGCCCTCGTTTGTTTGTTCGTTTCGTTTTTCTTTATTTTATTTTATTTTTCTTGCAAAGAAATCTATTCAACTAGGCTAAAAATTGCTAACCAGTATCGTTCCCTGTTGCGTAGTTTTGTGCTAACAACAGCTCTAATTATTATAAGTAAGTAAAATTTATTGGCAACGAATGACACAGGATATATTAGCATATGTCAGACTCTAGTTATTTCCACCGACATTCAAAAAATGTTTTGAACATAACGTTCAGTTGTTAAACATCTTTTAGAGAGAGAAATGCTGCGAAATTAAAATGTGTATAATTTCTTTACAGCCAAGGAAGTTTGCAATGCTGTATCAAGATGCGAAGGTACCTTGTCGATTTGTATCACTCATTATTACATAGCACATCTTAGGTATATTTTAGATATCAGCTCACAATATAAAAGTGTTTTGTTTGTTTTGCTTGAGCAGCGTTGCGAAGTCTCCATTTATTTCTGATAAATTGCCCCTTAATCAGGATTCATGCTGATAATTCGTGATGCTGCAAGAAGTCATAATGCATTTACTTGAATCACTTTCTCCTTTCAGGTCGTCCAGTGCCGGCCACACCCAGCTTAGTCACAAGTAAGAATTGACCGATAGCGTAATCACCAAAAATGCGCGCGTTTATGCAAATTTATAGCTTAGTGTTTAATATTCCACATTTAGAAATTCCTGTCTATACAACCTGAGTTTGCTAAACTGAGTTCAAATTTGGAAACTTGACTAAAATTTCTCATTGAATCAATAATGAATCATTCATTAACCAAGGAGTTTATTTCTCTATCCACAAACGTTGTTCAACGCTGATATTCTGCAAAATTTTAGACTAGAGGAAGGCAATCTTGAAAAGCAAAAAAGCAGCAAAAGTTTACGCTAATCCTGGAGTAAGTTAATCGGCTTTCAAACAACCTGGCCCAGATGAAGAGCACAACGTAAAAAGTTCTGCTGAAATGCTTCCGTCGTGATCTTCCTTAGTCACTACAGAACTTTCATGTCAGTCAAACCCTGCCTAATGTCCTTATTGTCATGAGGATGCTACAAGACAGGATTTTTTTAACGGAATTTTTAAAACTAGGATCACATCTCTTACTATTAAAAAACTTAGCCAGTTCGGCTCTGAAACGAAAAGTAAAAAAGTGCTATTTTCGACCTTTTCGTTTTTCATCTCCTGTTTTTCTGCTTACATTGTCACGGTTTCTAATCGTTTCAAACCGAAAAATCTGGAAAAAATCCTTTTGATCTTGACCTGATGACGTAGGGATGAATTTAACTCTTACTGAAGCTTCTAGGAAGAATTACTTATTTAATAGCGTTAATTATTCAACACCCAGTGAGTAAATCCAAAGGGTAAAAATTGTGGTTGCATAATAAACGACTTCTAAAACCACATACAAGCGTTGCAACGTAACGTAATGTAACGTAACGTTGTTTTTCTCGTCACTTGAGGATTCTCTAGTGTGTGTTTTTGGCTTTTCTGTGGTGAGCAGTAAATAACTCTTACTAACCGAGTTCGAGGTCCGTGCTGTAAGTTACGAACCGAGTTTTTTCCCGTTGATTTATGGCCCAAGCGCGAAGCGCGCGCGCCATAGATTAATGGGAAAAACGAGTATCCCTAACTTACAGTACGGACCGAGAGAACGAGGTTAGTAGTTAATCCGGCGCGCGGGAAAGAAAGCTAGATGCTGCAAGCGGGCCGTACAGTACGGCCCGCAAAATTGACCAATTAGAGCGCGCGTACTAAGTGAGACATAAAATTAATAACAAATTTTAATTCCCTAAGGACCTGAAAATGCTTATTTTTGTCCATTGTTTTATCTATCTTCACAGCACCAGTTCCCACTCAGCCTCCAGTAAAAGGTGAGTTAGTTGAAAGCCTGGGGCGCGACCTATCATGGTTATTTCAGCTGACTGCACCGGTAAAAACATCGATCAAATATAAAGAAGGTTTTTTTCTGACGCATCCTTAAATTCCCTGATAACGAACGTTGGAAGAAATGATACAAGTCACATGACATAATATTAAGTGGAAGTACTTCCATCCCTGGTACCTAAAGTCGTCAAACGCGTAGAGTTCTGAACTAGAAGGAATACGTTGGAATAACTTGCGAAGACTCGAATTTGTTTTTCCATTGAAACAAAATATGTCAAAGGAATTTTCTACTCAATAGCTTTTATTTGGATGGGCACTCTTATCGATCTTGTCCACAAGCTCAAGGTTAGGTCAAAATCACACTGCATTGTCACAAGGCGCTGTCACACGTTTTCGTTTACTCCAGCATTTACGTGCCTGCGCGAAAAAAAATAGGGCGCAACTGGAGCGGAGCGCGCGAGCAAGTAAACGCGCTTCTCCTCCCTCCCCTCCCTCCTGGCCTGTTCCAGGCTCTCAGACAGTGGAGGCGAAAGCCTCTCAGATAATGTAGGCGAGCGAAAGGGGAAACAACGACGAGCGAGCAAAGAAATAGAGTGGGGGTTGAGGTCTTCCTCGAAACACAACATAGTATTTTTGCTCCCAGTAATAATGTGCTCTTCGGTTAACTAAATCCCGGGACCTTTCTCTCTCCAGAATACGTGAACATGACGCAGTTCATGAAGAAATACATGATTCAAACACTTTACATGGATGCGTGGGACCTGGGAACATTTTACATTGGCAACCAACTTTTCCTGGGCGTGTCGCAGTTGGGTGGAAAGAGCTTCGTTATCTATAAATGGGATAACGAACACAGGTACTTGTTTGGTTTAACTTTATGCATTCTTCCTGTCAATTTTATTGAAAACAAAATTACACTTGCTGATATGTGAAACTGTTGGATTGACACGAAAACATAACATTGGCGAGTTGTGTTCTCCCCATTCTTCGGAGATAAATTCGGTTGCATTAGCTTACGTTCTGAGCTGAACTCGACTCTAATCGTTGTCTAATTGGCCCTCAGTTGACCGCCCTCTTTAGACTACATCCGCAGTTTCTGTACGGCAGCCACACATACAGCCCTCTTCAACGTTTTTGCTTGTCGGCCAGTGTAATTTTGAAAACTGAATTGTGCATGATTATCATTGGTTAATACAAATTAATTATAAATAATATTGAACTGCGCATGGTGATTACAGGTTAATCCGAATAAATTATAAATAATACTGAACTGCTAATAACGATCATTGGTTAATCAGATTAATTTTAAATAATGCTGACTTGCACATGATAAACATTGGTTAATCTGAATTAATTATAGATAAAGCTGAATTGCGCATGATAAAGATGATTTAATCTTAATAAATTATAAACAATACTGAACTGCGCGCGATGACCATTGGTTAATGCAAATAAATTATAAATCATACTGAATCGCGCATAACGATTATTGATTAATCCGAATAAATGATATAAAAAGGTCTTTCTTGTTTGTGCTTGTACCAGTTATACTGTGTCTGCATTCGTTATCATTTTTAATTGCAATGTCAAACATTTTGTGCAGTTATTTTTGTTGGTATTTAAGTCATCATATCATATGAGCATGGAGTGAATGGAAATGTCTTTCTTGTATTCAGCACCAAATCTTTGGAGCAAGATCCCAGTTACAGTCCGTGAGTGAATCATACGTACTTTTAATAAAGCACCTAATCCATTAATAGTGCGTCATCCGAGAACTAACCGCTCACAATCACATGGGGATCATCTGTCTTAACTGGTGATGGTTGGGACAGTAAGCAGTAATGTTGTGTGTTCTGATAACCGTAGTCTTTTTCCATCATCTTTAATCTGTTGTGATTGAGTTTATGTGAAGAGCTGACACAGAGACGCTTCCAATATGTTTTTTTGTCCTTGTCGTGTTATTCCTGTTGATGTTGTTGTGTTGTCTTTTGCCGTTGTTGCTTAGTCTTCACCATGGAGGTCATTCCGTGTGCCTTACTCTACATGCAAAAAAACGCTACATCTTCAGCTTGAAGTAAATTTCATGTCCTTTAAAGATGCACCCAACAGACCTGATTACGACTGATTATTAGTTCTGAACGCCTTAAACTGAAGAAAGAGCCAATTTTCTTTGGTGAAAGTTTCCCTCAAACTTACATAATATTGAAAAAAATCAATCCTTTTAATTTTGAATAGGCATGCATATATGTAAGTTAAAGGGAATAATGAGACTGGCGAGCATTTTCGGAAAGGAAATAACGTGTTTGGAATCTAGAGCATAATACATCGTTCCCTATAAAAATTTTCCACGACTTGCATTTTCAGCTGAAAAAACCAAACAGATTTAACTGTGCTGGATTGCAGAAAAATGCCTTTTCAAAAGGTATTAAACCATTTTAACAAAGGAAAGAGAATGAAACGTATTTTGTTCAAACGTTCTTGTTGGGTCTCCTGTACTTCACCTAAGCGAAATCGCAGTGTATGTCCTTTCCTTTTCTCTCTCTGAGGTATCTACCTCTAATACATGGACAGAAGCTGGGTGTGTCTTCTCAAGGAGCTACAATTAGTTCTGATCGTCTTCCGACGTGATACCTCTCTCAGCTGAAATCTCTTTCGAACCAAGGCAGACCCCTCTACTTGTCATAAAATGACATCCTTTGTCTAAAGCAGACATCTTTAAAAAGTGAAATCCCTCGTAGGTTGATACCTACCTGATAAACACCATAGACAATTTCTTACGCTGACAGCTTCCATTTGATAATTCTTTAAATACGCTATAAAGCTATCACGGCGTTTTGAATTAAAGAGATAATACAGAAGTATGGCTGAAACACAGAAAACGGCATAGCTTTCAGGTTTATTCAGCCATCGCCTCCCCCTCACTACTGAAGAGGAGTCTTGACTTACTGCATGAATTTGCATGTGCATGGGTCCTTTGTTCTTCCTGACTATAATCTTTTTGCTCTTAATTCCCCATGTCGAGCTTTTAGCTCTTGGGCTGCTTTTTAACCCCTTGACCTCCGATGCTGGCATTCAAATTCTCCACACCTTTGTCGTAGACAGGCCGTTAAACGAGATTGCTGAGAAATTGAATGTCGATATCCATGTGAGGGCTGAATGGGTTAAACTGCAAGTGCGTTAACTAACTCTTGTAACCAGATAGGAGCACAGCACTTAGCTTAAATTATCTTCATTAATTAGAATTACTAGGTTATGTGTGGTAACACACGTTTAAAAGAATTTATGGCCCCAACCCGGAACCTATTCACCGTTCTTTTCATACAGTCCAAAACAATAGTAATAGTTAGTCTTTTTTGTCATACGAAAGCTTCTTCATATATTTAGCACACGAAAATCGGACGCAATTTTTCATTTCATGTTTGAAAATTGGCGAATGTCTATTTACATAATTGGATGACGTTTTGGTTCTTCGAATTTTCGTGCTGCATATCGGACAAATCTTTAGTCCCTTGAATATTATCCGTTTAAAGAAACGCACGCACTTAATTGAAATTTAAATTAGGTTTATACTCAAACTTTTCATAACCTGAAGTTTTCCAAGCGAGGCCTTCCCTTCATCAAACTCTCAATCAGTAGCGGACGCAATATTTTGTCTACGACCCTGTATAAATCTTTTCTTGTTGTTCTCTTCAAAGGTTCCGTAGTTTTCAAGTCCTCAAAGTACCGTTCGCGCGAAAGTGGCGCCAATTCACCATTGGAAGTGACGTTTATTTCGCGGTGGCGAGCAACTCACGTTCGCACGACTCGCCCATCTTCAAATGGAACGGAAACATGTTCTCCCCGTTTCAAACGTTGCCCACGGTGAAGGCGTTCGACGTTGAACCGTTCACAATTGGCCAAGACACGTACCTGGCCGTGGCTATATACTACGGGCGTGGCTCGCATATCTTTAAATGGGATGGCGAGAGGTTCGTCAAATTCCAAGAAATTGCTGCTGTTGGTGCAGATGTCGAACACTTTAAAATGAATGGATCGACGTTTTTAGCAATTACAGGTATGTTTGCAATGAGAGAATTGCGATGGTGTATTTCAAGCCTTTTGATTAAATGAAAGATGGCATTTTTCACAGAGTGAGACAAGCGTACTGCGAAAGAGAAAAGTTTTCTGGGAGGACTCTGATTTTCTTATATTGAAGAACGAAAAATAATATATATATATTTTTCATTTATAAGTTTGTTGTTTAAAGTTTAAAAGAACGTTGAGTCGAGTCAATACATTGCCTTGCAATTTTTTTTCGGTAAGTGTAAATTCTATTTATTTGACAAAGCAAAAAAACAATATTTTAGGGTATAGATGATTTAGCTGCAAAACTTCTGTCGTCTACAACAATTTGGCGACCATATGACGTCATGAAGCTCTAAATGACCAAATCTAAAATAACGATAACCATGTCTTTTTTGCAGTTGAAGCTGAAACATCTTTCCCATGTTTTCCAAAGAAATTAGTGATTAGATTGCGTTGCAAACAAGTCGACAATTTCCAAACCGTATAAAGCTCATCTGTGGACTTTGGCAGCTCCTCCCCACCCCCCCCACCCGCTCCCCCGCAATCTCCTCGGTTGCACCTCATTGATGTATCGGTCATGAAACAAAACTTGGCTTCGTATTCATCGCTATCCTCTTTTCCAGGTCCCTTTTCTCGCGGTGCATACGCTTTAATCTACAAGTGGTCTGGCACGAGGTTTGAAGTGTTCCACAGGCTACCCACTGGTGAGCGAGCTTATGGAGTCAAAGCTCTGTCCGTTGAGGGAACCCATTTCCTAGCAGTGGCTCGCTGGCAAGCAGAAAGCTCTCTTATCTTCCGCTGGAATGGAACACAATTCGAGCTCTTCCAAGAAGTACCATCGAAAAGGGTGAGATAGTTGTACGTTTAATATAACGGCAGCCGCTGCCTGCTGCCGTCTGCTCTAATAAGCGGATTTATTTGAACATAAAATTTTCACAAATTTTGTCGCGAGTGTTTGAATGCTGTGCGTCACTAGAAACGCTTTCCTAGAAATTTGCTAAGGGCAACTTAGCGACATTAGGCCCAATCCCCGAAGCGTACCCTAACTGAATAAAACTAATCTCACCTTCAGTGATCTGACCCTACTAATGCTAAATAATATTATCATTAAAAAAGATTTGCAAATTGAAAGCCACTAGTCCCTTGGAGGGTGGTCTGATTATTATTAGCAGGGGTGTCCTCTGAAACCTTAACCCCCAACCAGGCTGCCTGTTGCAACTCTACTGTAGCTGGTTTAGACGTAAAAAATCCCTCCCCATTTAAGACTTGTTATTTTCTAACTCCTATTCCTGACTGCATTCTCTGAGCCACGGTTCGTTTTTCAGTACATTATTCTAGACCAGAACAGTGAATGCTATACCATACCTCATCCTGAACTGCTTCAAAACCATAGTTTTAACATTTTCTTTATGTGTTAGAATACATCCTCACGTGCTAGCTTAGTTGCAGATTCGCCGGGACTTTTAAGCCACGTTATTGTCATGTATATCCAGTATACACTGTTCTGATCACGTGCTCTTCTTTTAACAGGCACGTGATTGGATCACCATCACTTCGCCATTCATGTCACGTGAGAAAACATACCTGGCAATCGTGAGTAGCGACCAAAGTCCAAGTATATACGCGTGGGACCGATATTACTCGAGAAAGTTCGCTAAAGTGCAGGACATTCCGTCTGAGAGAACACGAGATATGGTGTTTTTTAACATGGGCGAGACGGTGTACCTAGCTGTAGCGTCGCATCGGAGTACGGACATCTACCAAGGATCTTAAAATGAAAAAGAAGTTTGTACTCGAGGGTAATAGTACGAAGAAACTCAAGACTTCTCGAAGCTTTGAAAATGCGCGTTGGTCGCGCGCGAAGCAAAGCGTGTGTGCGTTTAACACGAGAAACACGCTAGTCGGTCTCTTAGAAACGTTTCGAGGCATAAAGTCAAATGGTTTGCATTGTACTGCAGAAAAATGGTAGGCTTAAACACGAACTGTTGCGAAGTTACACTGCGTTATCTAAGCAACGCCTCAGTGCTCCATTTGCACTTCACAGAACAATTTACAAAGACAATATTTCCATTATTTATAGCGTTACATGTCCCATAGAGCCTTAGCAAAAATTACACTCCCACTTTGAGTAGTAATTTCTCCCAAGGGCAGGAACAGCGTTTCTTGTTTGAACAGGAAAGCTAGCATTCGCTAACGTTTAACACTTGTTTCATAGATTTGTAATATATAAAATTATCGTTAGTGGTTCTTTCGGGAGGAATGCTGAGCTAAATTTGTCCAAGAACGTATTTAGAATCAGAATGTAGTCTTTAGAACGTAAAAACACCGTAGCTTTGATGAAGGTGCGCATGCCGTATTGCCTCTCATAAACATACTCATTAATATGATGATTTTTAAGAGCTTGAAAACGAGATCCGTTTTCCTAAATACAGTGCAATACCTTTCACTCTTTGTTGGCAAGTTTATTGGATTAGATCGTTTCACACTTTGCTTACGCAAAATTTTGGGGGGGCAAACAAAGTACATCATGGGAGATGTGGAATTGGCGAGCCATCATACTGGCACGCAACTTTGGAAAAACACATGGAATGTCATTTGGTCTTCTTGTAAATCACGTGAACGCGAAAAAGGAGGTCTTAGCTGGTACAACAAGAGAAAGAAAACGACTAAAATGCCGCGTGGAATCATCTGCCTGAAAACCGAATCACCTGATAAGCGAACCAACCGACTACAATATCATCTTGTAAATAAATGCTTTATAGGTTTACTTGTAAATATTAGTTGAAAATATCTAGTGACGAAATTAAAAACAAAAACAGGTTGAAATGATTGGTTTTGTGTATTTTCAGTGCTTTTCATTTTTTTTTATTTTGTTCACATTTGGCAAGGACTCTAAAGGTAGGACTCCAGGAAACAGTTAAGTTCTACATGTAAATATACGTGACCGGGGGGCAGGGGAGGGCACTAAAAGGTAGTCTGAGTGGAGGTGTGTCGCCGAGGCCTTCAAACTCTGACCCTGTTTAAGACAAAACCCGTTCAATTCGATACCCTGCTTATTCGTGATCCTGATTTGTCTTTCATTTTACATAAGATTTAAGACCCCGAAAACAGCGGCCAAATAAGGGAGTGACGGAGTTCATAATGTAAATCGGCCACCGTAGAGGGATTCAAAACGCTGACATTTTGCGCGTTAGCCCTTCGTCAGAGCTAATTACTGACTGACTGGCTGACTGACTGACCGAGGAAGGGACAGTAGTCCCGAAACGTCTGAGGTTCATCTGAAAAAAATAGTACCCAAAGGATCAATACCTTTGAACATTCAGTACTAATTGACTGAGTGACTGACTGACTGGCTTACTGACAGACGCACTGACTGACTAATTTAACTGGCGAAAGTAAACCTAAAATACGATATAAAGATCTATTTATAAAGTGACCTTAACACGCTCAGTCCTAACATAAGGCAGGACAAGATTTTGGAGCCTGTTATGCAGTGTCATGCAAGATCTTTCCAGTGCACAAAATGTCAATCTAAAACAACGTTTACTTCCTACTTCAATTCGTATTATTATAATTCTCTATGATGTAGCAGGCATTTTTGTCCATTTTTTCGAAAAAAAAGAAAACACTGAGATTACAATTTCGGCACACAGTACCTTTGAGTGCGTTCGCTAAGCCTAGAAATGCTTTCGGAGTACAAATTTTCTTAAAACGATTCCGTTTACTCTTACTCCCGAAAACAACCAATCGAACACTACTGAGCTAAACGAGACTTTAATGATGTGCACCACATCCAGCCGTTTTGAGGCTCAACTCCTCGACCTCCCCAACAAAAGATGTTTGTGCACGGTCATAATAATACACATCCAATGACAAGTCTTGTACAGAGCAAATCCTACAATCATCGAGCCCTGCCACTGCTGAACTGGGTTAGGCATTTCAGGTGCATGGAAGACACCAGAGTGCCGAAAGCAGTCCGACCTCTCTCGTCAGCTGAGCCCGAGGAAACGCGAGGCAGCCGCCTTACAAAAACGCTTCCAAGAACAAATGAAGCAACAGCTTTCCAGTGGCTGAGTGGCAACTATAAATGAGAGAGTCCCAGTGTCCAAGATAAATGGTTGGTAGCAGACAGTTAGGTAAGCTATACAGCCTCCTGAAACTTTCAGACTAGCAACTGTAAAGGGAAACCTTTGTTATTATTATTATTATTATTATTATTATTATTATTATTATTATTATCATTATTTGCAGTTTACCGAGCCATATCAAAATTATAAATCACTTTGTTATTTTAACGGTAATAATACGTTTTTTGGAACTCATAATCGAGTCCCGATCAAAACATGAAAATAGCTCAACTTTGAGGGCGCATAAAAAAAGTGTGGCACCTGTTTGGAACTTCCTTCCTAAGTAAATAGAAACTAGATATAACCACAAATTCGAAGTTATGGAAACATTTGTATGCTTTGAATGTTTATAGTTTTTATAACCGTTTGAATTCCAAGAAATTTCGAAAACATGTTGAAAAAACCAAACACTTGCCTTATCATACTGTTCCAAGGAGTGTCTAATTTAATTTCAAATTGTGTGTCATTGACTTCTCAGTCAGTTTTCAGCAAGAGACCAGTAAGAATTTTGATAAATCGTACAAAAATAAACCAATCCTTTTCGGTCAAATGAAATGCGTTTCTGTTATGACTACGGTAAAGGCTTTTAAATTGTAGCAAATAAAATAACATTTATTTATCAGTCCAAAATCATTGGTCGTTCCTTAGGGAGACAGCTTCTTAAGACTGCTAACCATGCCATCAACGTCAGCGGATGATTTTACAGTTGTAACTGAAGCAAGTCTTCAGCCAAGTCTTTACGCTGAACAAATTCATGACATAATGCTTCACACAACACCTTGTAAGTCGCATTCGAGCTGTCCCTCTCTTTCCATTTAAAGAGCATACGCCGTGCCTTTTTAGCGAACTCTTCGTTGTCTTTATGGAATCCAGTTATGTCTCCATCGTGGAATCCTAGACGACGCGCAAGCGACTCCCAGCAAATTCCAAGCCTCAGTGACAACCATTCCAACTCATCCCATGATGGTGACCCTTCCTTCGACACTGGAATAGAAAGGCGATATCACTTTTTATAGCTCATCATCCCACTTTCTCCGAGTGTGATTGGTTTAAACTGATCACGTGGCGTGGTAGTGATTATCCACGGGGAGACAAGTTATCAGGTGATGGGTTCATCTGGCGAAATACTCGAATGGATAGTAACCGTGGACGAAAATTTTGCGTAATTAGTCTTTTTTGTGTCAACCTTTCGACGTAACGGCCGATTTGTGAGCTCTAAACAATCAATGCCAGTTTCACTGACTTTTGTTCGGACGAGAATTTAGTGGTGAGGAATAAAAACAACAGTGTTTCTGTCTCGGATTGCTCCTTGAAAATTTGACGGTCTCAAAACCTGCATATACTGAATATTGTTTTAAACAATAGCATAATGTTTCTGTCAGTAAATATCAGTCATTAGTATGTACCACACAAGTACACAGTACTTTTCGCGCGCTCTGATTGGTTAACTGATTAGCAAGTACTATTCCCCTCCAAGCAGCCGGCGTGCGAGATTTTACAATTTCCGACCGCTTGTCGGTATATTGTCACGCATAAAGTAATGCTTCGTTCCGCTAATCATTCAGCTTGTGTGGTTTATACTAAAACAATTATTCACTTCAGTGTAGGTGAAAGTGGTGGGTATTTACCTCGCCGCTTCGCGGTTCGGTAAATATCCTCCACTATTCACCTCCACTAAGGTGAATAATTGTTTAATAGTCCCTCGGCAGAAACGCTCCATTGTTTAAGTAACACCGAGTAAAAAATAATGGGTAATGTAAAATGACTGAGTGAGGTCCGGTTTGGTCTCTCTGCCTCTCGCGAATTATTCTTAACCAGTTCTAACAAAAGTGCAGCGGGAGAGCGACTTGTAATGATTACAGGCGGAACTGAACGACTTATCACCTCTTTCATAGCAACGAAAAATACCAGGAAATGGTTTGTATTTATAGATTGCCAGCAGACTCCCTCTCTGGATAATTAAAAGAATGCGCGAAAAATGCGAACCCTGGAGAGAACGACTCTAGGGGCTGCCTTTGCCTCCCGCCTCTCCCCACCCTACTCTGTTTCTTTTTCGCGTCGTTCCAGTCTCACTGCGTTGTTGATGGCTTGCACTCCGACTATCCAGAAAGGGACTGCAACCAGTCTACTTTGCATCACAGGATTAAAAGGAAATTTAGGAGTTTGAGAGCCTTAATTTCCGTAAAAGGTCGAAGTTTAATGACAAATGCGAGATCAACAGATCGAAGCACTGTAAATGTAAACCCGGGGGTTTGATCAATAAAATACTTGTTACATCAACACTTAGATTAATGAGGAGACCGGAGCAGACGGGCAGGAAAGTAGTACACTACTTGAATAACATGTCAGTTAAAATAATAGGAACGAAATATTAAATTATCCGTTACCTGTCAAACCTACAAGTTTGATTTGCTTGCAAGCACTGCTACAAGGAATCGGAGACTCTCCTTTTCGCTTTAATGTGCGCTGATCCTCATTTTCTGCAATAGGCACCAGATAATGATTTTAAAGTAGGAAAGGAAAACACCACTCTAATAAATCCTGCAGGATAGCTTGGTTGCACCAGCCGCCATCTCTAACAAAGCATAGAATATCATAATCTGCTGTTGGGCGTTAGGTAGTGCCTCAAAGAACCGCACATGCCTTGCTGGCAAGTTCTCAATTCTCAAGAAGTGCCAAGAAAAACTAGCCGAGGGTATTCCATTTATAAAATCAGTACCATTAATCCACTAAAAAAAATTACTAAGCCCGATCACGTTGACGGACTTTTACTGTATTTGTTGGCTCTAACTGTTCGTTTGATTAACAGATTATTTCAGCATAGGAATTATCCTTCCGCCCGTATCACAACTATGTCCAGCCCTCACGCATGGGATGTAGTAAAACCCAAAACAACAAAACGAGACCACCGAAACGAAACGAACAAAACCACCAAAACGACACTGAAAAACGAAACGACCGAAACAAGCGCAACCACCGAAGCCACCGAAACGGCGTTTAGCGCATGCCTTCTCGCATTTGTTAAGTTGAACTTTCTAAAACAAAAACAGATCAAACAGCATGATATAATTACTCACCAGGGTTATCTGCCGATTCAAGGCTCTTTATAGCCTAAAAGAAATTAAGATGTTTTGTCTTGATTAATGACTCAGCATGGATCGTGGTTTATTTCTGCCCAAGTTTAGTTCGTTTTAAAGCTGACTAGTTATTAGTATAAAAGTTATCTTCAAAGTCAAAATATTTACCTCGGAAAACAAACAAAAAACAAAACAGCCCACATCAAACGGCAGAAAAAAACACGTTCACTGCACTTCAAACGAGGAAAAAAGATGAAAACTAAAGGCAGTGTTTGACCTTTTCGTTTTTCGTTTTCCGAATTCCTTGCATACTAGAGTGTTAAGAGATGCTACAAAAACCTCTGCAGTAATCCAATCTAAAATTACTTTAAAGCGTAGTGCAAAAGAATAAACAACTAGTCTGACATATGAAACAGTAAGATGTATAGACGATTTTGTAAGATACTGAATTCACTCTTGACAGTACAGTTCAACCTCTATTAAGCGGCCACCCTCGGGGAAATGGATAGTGGCCGCTTAATGGGGGCTGGAAGCTTATTAGAGGGAAAAACAATATAGATGAACCCTCATCGGGACTTTGATTACTGGCCACCTAATGGGGAGTGGCCACTTAATGGGGGCTAGACTGTACTTTCTCCACCATGAATCTCGGTTGAAGCGAGCCAAATAGACACAAAAAAAATCAAAGCAAACAGTTGCAAGAATGGGCAAAAACAAATAAAGTTTAATACTTTATACTAGAAGAAAAATTTTCACGACTCGTTAAGAAAACAACTGACCTTAATCCAGGGTTGAAGTGGCTCTTGTGGAAGAGGCAGCCCAGGTTCACAACAGAGCTTTGACTTGGGGTGCAGAGGAATGTAATGAGCACAGTCGTGGTGCTGACAACCTTTCTCTTCGTGTCGCAAACAGGGCTCCGTGTTCCTTCCAAAACAAACTGTACATAGAATACACAACTCCTCGGTCAGTGAATGTAGCCAGCGACATTCTCTTTAAAGCGTTTCCAGGAAATCCTTTAAACGACTATAAAAATAATTAACAGATGGATACAGTGTAAATGCAATATAAACACCTTTTCATCTCCATCTCCTTCGTAATATCCGGCCGAACTTGACACATAAGCTTATTTAAAACGTTAAGCTTCAGAGTTCTATTTTTCTGACACAACATGTTGCTAATTTTCTCATTATCAGTGGAAACACTAACGTCATCTTGATAGACTTGATCAGGGAGGAACTTTGGAAATTTAGCGGAAGCTGGAAACAGGCCTTAAATATGTTTTTTTTCTGTTATGTCTTTAAGAAGAGAATTATTTTTGAGTTTAATAACCCACCTTAGAAAATTGACGAAATCTTCTGACTGACTGGTATCACCCTGTACTTCCAAAATGTGAAACTTGATGACTGTTTTGTAGCATACCAAGTGCAGGAAATGGTCTTGGTCGAGAGCAAATCGGGCTTCATTTGCAAAAAGCTTGTACTCATGGGTGTGTTTGGGATCGGACAGCCATTTTCCAAAGAGCACAACCAGTCGGCAGAAGAGCCCACTTGGAACATAATTAGTTCCAGAAAACGTAAGGTACACTGGTACAGGACAGGCGCTCTTCACCTTGTCTGCAATGATTCCTTCCTCGCTTATTGTTGTTAGCATACAAGGGACAAGGATGAGTGAATCTTCAGCTTCGCTTGCCGGCCATTTGCATATTAAATTGAACTTTTCCATTAATGAAATCAAGGAGTCTTTAATGGGATCTAATTTCTGCTTCTGGCAGGCGTGATCAAGCAACCTTTTGCGAAGAATTCCTTTCTTTTGTAATTCTGCGCGATCTTGTGAAAGGGAGAATGCCTCACCATCACTAGGTACTACGTTTATAATTTCACAAAGGATATTAACAAGCCACTAGGGATCCAAGATAACCAGACCATCTTTGTCGCCAGAATGTTCATGGTAAACTATGGAACCACGAGCATGCAGAAAATACAAAAGTTCATCAAAGTCATCATCGTTATCAAATTTACAGAATTGCGACGCAATTTCTTCACAAAAAACTTTCTTTGGGAGATAACTCTTTCCTTGCTTGGCTTCTTTGACAATTTCTTTCTCTACACGGTGCCATTGTAAAGGGATCTTTTTCTTTGTGTGAGGCATTTTCTCGGCTAAATCCAGTATCTCCTCTCTTAATTTCACAATTTTATCTTGCCCAGTTTCCAAACCGGCCATAGTGTTATCGATGGGCAAACACTTGACAATGTGCCGACAAAATTCTTTAGGAAACCCCTGGCAGGTCTTTTGTATTGACTCAGTGTCTTTGTCTGGGTCTGGACAGTCAGCATGGGTGCCCACTATTATGACGGGGGGCAGCGAAAACCCAGATGAGGATGCCTCGCTATCATCACAGTTAAGTAACGAGTGAATTAAGTCCATCCACCTCATCATGTGGTCTAAGCTGGTGTCCTCACTATCACGGGCTGACACAGTGTACTCTTTGCTATCTTTATTCACTCGACACTCTGCTCTGTCACTTAATTTCTTTGTGAGATCAAACACTAGCAAGTAGATGTCCACCGCAGACATAAAGATGGGATGTACGGCTCGATAAATGTCTTGTCCCGCAAAATCCCAAATGACAGGCCAAATTTTATCATCTTCAATTTTGTTTTTCTTTAATTGTTCTTCTAAAAGGGGTACAATCTCTGAAGGCATCTCACTGGCATGACTTGTCTTGTTATCTTTGTGTGTTTCGTCATCAGTTATTAGTTCCTCAAAGGAAACTGCAACCTCCGGTATGGCGTTATGTGTCTTTCCCTGTGCCACATTAAGCGCTTTATTTTCCTTTGCATGAGTCGAACCTTCGAAAAATAAACAAATAACAAAGGCAGCTAAGTACTAAGTTCAGTCAGTCAATTGACAACATTTATCAATGGGGTAACTAATCAATCAATCAGTGCATCGGTCAGTATACTGAGCGTAGAGAAGTAGTTCGCTTTTGCTTTGGGCTTGCCTTATTGTGCTCGTTGATTGTTTAGAAAAGTTGGCATAACAAAACCCAATCGTGCCTTGCTCACACTTCGAATTCTGCGCAGTTTGCATTTGTTCTGACTGCCCAGAGTAATAAATTTGCTGTTGGTTTTACGACACTAAATTGCAAAAATCGCTCTGGAAAAACTAATAACCAAAGACGTAAATGACAGAGCGTGAGCGTTCCTTGTGTGAAGGTTTCTTAGGAATTTTTTCAATGAAGTGACATGCCTATTGATGATGAGGGATTCTAGTGTTACTCCTTCATCTTAAGCCATTACTAGAAAATTCGTTTGCTTCGTTAAAACCTCTATATCTAAACAGAAGAGAAACAATTAATTTGGATTACAAAAACACAAGAAGTTTTATCATCGAACACATTTGTGAGGCACAAAGCAAAAAAAAAATGAGTGAATAAAAGAATAAATGAATGGACAAATGGACGGATGGACGGAATAATTAAATAAATAACACTTACCATCTCTTGAATTTTCTCCTTTCGTATTTTGAAATTCATATTGATCTTCATCACTCGATTGTTCCTCCGTTGGTTGACTCTTCACAGTGAGTATCTCCCGCGTGACGTTTTCAGTAATTTTGTGATCAAATACCGTGGCGTTTTTAAGATAAACAGGATTTCTCCAGGCCTCTGTTCCAGCATTCTTGATAGGGGGGGTCATTTGCACTCCGTCAGTACTGCATTCATCTTTATCAAACATCTCACCTCTCAAAGATTTACCGACGCTGGTTTTACCAACGCGGTCCTGACCAACCAGTAAAATCTTGACTCGCTTATCACAGGTACTGCCTCCTGTCTCTAGAGCTCTGCGGTATGCAGCAAGTGCTTTGGTACCTCGAGCATAGATGTAGCCAGGAATCGAATCTGAAAAAATGTATTGCAATTACAATTTTGCTGACGATTATGTAAAGGATAACAACGTGAAATTTTAAAGGAAGGGAACAAGGGCAAGAGCAAGACAGAGGGAAAGATTGCGTGTATTAACTACATTACTTTACACTCAATAAAAATTTGTAAGGTCTGTTGCTAACAAAGTTGGCGGTTGAAAAATAACAAAAACTGGCTGCCAAACTCTGATTGGCCAATTTGAAACGACTCGCATGCCTCGAATTCCTTTGATTTCGAGATTTGGACAGATCCCATCCAGAAAGTCGAATTCACGGCCTTAGCAGCGAATTTCTCGGGAATTATTGGAAGGATGAAGCTCAAATCAGGTGAGGAGTTGAGGCATCTTCTCATCGATCAGGAACCGTCGTCAGTTAGGTGAGATTTTCAATAATTTGGCGTTAATTCTAGTTTGAAGTGGAAGAGGTCGGGACTTTTCAGCGGCTAGTTGCATGCCTTGGAGCTCTCTTCTGTCATATAAACCCAACGATCGAGAGTGATTCAGACGATTCAGAAAAAGAGCGTTTTAAACGGCCCAGGAAGGCAAAAAACACTACTCCTCAGTGTATTAACATTTGATTTCACTTTATTGAGATTTCCAGACCGAGATGCGTTCAAAATTATATTGTTCAGTGTCTTATTCGTAACCGCCATACATTTCTTTGTATTTCCGTAGTTTTCACATGTCAACTTATCGGGTGGTCCACCTGTGATGACCCAAAAAATTCTGGGATATTCTTGCCTAACAGCAGCATGGAAGTCTGCCAATTTCCATTTCACATATTTTTTAGAACAATGTCGAGCCACCCGGTCCTGCTGACAAAATATTGCACCGAATGCATTATTTACAAGTTAAAACTCGCCGAAATTGCCATGTCAGGTACCAGAATCCACTCACAAAACGGCTAAAGACACAACTTGCCATCACTCGCTCGAATACTTTGAGCGGCCCACTTCGTATGAAATTGCTTCTAACCTCTGTTTTCTTTCAAATGATTGCCTCTACCCATTAACCCGGCTTTATGATGCCAGGCAGGTGTCGTCTGAGGTGGAAAATGGCTCCAAAAAACACTTATAAATCAAATACCTACCGAATTGTTAGCTGCAGTTGATCGCTTAAAACAAACTACAGCTGGTGTGACATGCGTGACAAGGAAGATAGAGCCTTAAGTCTTGTGGACCAGCCTACCCTCGGGAAATTGCGAAAAACACGTACAAAACGTTGTACGGGAAAGGGTTAATAAAGAAAAGACGCAGTTACTCAAAAAGGCGTATAACGTACTATTTAAACTTATTTCCGAGGTCCATTTAAGGACGTAGAATGCATGTTTCCGTATAAAACTTTAATGTCTGAAATGCCTATGAGCTTAGACGAAATTGAGCAAGCTATTTCGGATAGCTTTATGCTTAGTTTAAAGAAACCTTCCGTGTATGGAGCAATGCTGGATATCACTTCTGTTGATGTACGTTTGTTATCATGAGCTTCTTTGTCGTATCTGTACACTACTAACAATGGGCCGTTTGTACTGCCGGATTATCAATTCATGCGTACAGTGACTTCTGGTAGCGTAGGAGTGATCGTGGTGAACGTATAGCTGGTTATAAACGTGATAAACGAGCATATCGCTTGCAGAAGGAGACTTACTTAGCTCCTTGTTTAAAGGACACACACACACACAACAATGTTTACATACATACAACCTTTATTTTGAAACGATAATATTCAAAGCTAAAAGCTTGCGGGGTCGCTTATCTAAGAATCTAACGCATGCACTGATGGAACACCGCGGACAACTAAGAAGATGGTGGAAGTGTGAAGCGAATGATTCACTGTTCAACATTTGTTGAGCAACAAATGTTGCAGCTGCTGTTCAACAAATGTTGAACAGTGTATCATGTGATGTTGGACATTGAAATATGCCGTTCAACATGTTGAAAGTTGTTGAACCTTGTTGAACGAAAATAGAGTTTGGCTCTATTCCGTTCAACAAGTTGTAGCTTCTTGAACGGCTTCAACCAATCGTTTTCGAGTTTGGTGTCACGTGGCTTCGGTGAAATTATCAACATGGCGGCCGAAGAGTTGGAATCAGCTGAGTTCGAATGGAGTTTGAAAACACAAGTGAACTGATCAATCTGTACGAGACTTTTCCGTTCCTGTACCGGCAGTAAGATCGAAGGATCACAAAAACCGTGACATGAGGGTGAAAGCCCTGGCAGAGATTGCAGCAAAACTTGGAGCAATGAGTGAGATCCTTGCAAGTTCAGATGATAGTTTGCCACGCTGTCTGCTGTCTCCATGATTTCTCCTCTTCATTAATTGCGAGCTTCCCTGTCGCTAAGACGCTTGATACACGGTTCAACAATGTTCAACATTTGTTGATCAACAGAAGTTGAACGATGTTGAACCGTGTATCATTCGCTTTAAGGAGCTTCGATGACTGGAAGTATGATTCAACTGCTCTAAGATTTTACAAGAAATTTCTACTGATGCATGAAATAATGTGTGCTGGAGAAATTAAAGCTGGCCAGCACATCAAAAAGGTGACGAATTGTTGAGTTCGTTAAAAGTGCCTATGAAGTTAAAAATTTGTTGCAGAAATTAACAGGTCTAAATGTCCTTTGTCAAGAATGGCAGACGAAATTTTACGTAAAGAAAATAATCGGATTTTTTACTGTCCAAATTGCCTCAATGGTGTCTTCGGAGACTGGTGACGAGTTTCGCGTTGATGACGTAGTTGGTGGTTCTAAAGAGTTGTTTACACTTCATTTCTCTTGCGATTCAGTGAGCTCCGCAAGTTGACGGTCGAGATTTTGTTGAGATTATAGTTGCTAGTCGTTCGATAGAAAGTGGCAACCATGTCCGAAAGTGACGATATTTTGTCTTCTGTGGACTCGAATACGTCTAATTTCAGCGGAGAAGAATCAGAAAGCGAAACACCAGATGAAATGGAAGTGGTTGGACATGTCCAACAGCACGCCGAAGAGCCACTTGCCCATACAAGCGCTGAAGAAGAAGATACGGAAGCGGATGAAGATGGTCTATCTGCAGCAGGTCAGCAAGTAGATTTGAAGGACGGCTTAACTGCAGAATACCCTGCCACTCGAATAATTTTCCACGCAGCCGGCTACGCGGTACGCAGAAAGTTATTTAATTCTACTCCTGGCTCCGCGGCTACGCGGTACACAACATCAAAATGAATTCACAATAGGCGTGATTCGACATTCCATTTATTCTGCAAATTTTCTTCATGGGGAAAGTAATGCATTGGAGTTTCCGGTGATTCAGTCTTGTTGCCACAATTTTCAAGAGTTGGTCCACCGGCAGAGAAATAGTTAATGCAATTTTTCTTTCTTCCCTTCTCCGCCATAACGCTGATGTCTGTGGAACCACCAAGTACGTCATTTTGTTATCCGACATGCTCTAACGTGACATGCTTATGATGTGACGTGACGTGACATACCCATGATTCTTAGTAGGTTAGGTTGTCTTCGCTTGTGTGAGTCGGCCATGTTGCATTGCACAATAAAATCTGTCAAGAACCTTGGCTCCTGTTGACCTATTACATGGTGTCAGAAGTCTTGTAACTCACAGAGCTGATCATCGGTCTTACCTGCTTCTCATTGACCGACCTCATCACGCTCAGCTTTGCCGCTTCGCTCAAAACATCGCGAACCAACCGGCGTGGCTCGAGTGCTCCTGTCGACTATTATCTCTGGGGCCCTTCCACATCCTGATCTCAACTCTTGGACTTCTCTCGTAAAATGGGCAAAGATCGACCTATTTTTGATGCAAGCTCAGCGGATCGCTGCGGTGCATTTAAGTTTTTCGTCGCTAACTTCAGGGATTTCTGTGTCATGGAAGATTACATCAATCCCGTCAAACCCCTCGACAGCGAGGACTATTGGATCTCGGCCAAACGCCCGAAAGCCATGGCCGCTCTTCGTCGCGCATTTCCCCAAGCAGAATGGGACGTGCTTACGACTACCACTGACTCGCAAATAGCAGAAGAGGAAAAGCAAAACCCGGCTCAATGGCTCGCCAAGCTCTCCCAGCACTATCTAGGCGGCGAGCCGATAATCCAAAGTACACACAATTTTCTCCGTGTCCTGAAGCAATCCCCAGGAATGTCTATCCAAGCGTGGCACACTCTCGTGCGTTTGGAATATCAGAAGTGCAATTTTCCTCCAGCAGCAGCTGATCGATTGCAAAGGGACATCTTTGTCATTGGATTAAACGATGCATTTCGACGTTTCCGTAGTGATGTTATCTCTCGTGAAGACTTAACCTCGCTCTCGTTTGCCCAAGTTATCTCCAAAGCTCGTGATTTTGAGGCCAGCATTCAAACGGACTCAGCCATCACACAGCAACATCTGGAGGAGTGAGCAAGCAAAGTGACACCCTCTGGGACCAAGCCAAAATTACCTCGTCCACCTAGGCGCTCGACCGGCCCTCCCACCGAGAGTCCTCGCTCCACTTGCATCTGGTGCGGACGGGCAGCCCATTCTTCACGTCGACACTGCCCCGCATCCAATGACACCTGCCCCATGGTTGTGGTAAGCGCGGACACTGGCAACAGGTTTGCAGAGCGTCCTCTGCAAATGTGGTATCTGATGTGGAACAGAACTTCTGCAGTGAACCACAGTCCACTTACTTCATCACACATGATGTACATCAAGTTTCATCCTCACCGAAAGGTATCTTTGTTGACCTTGACCTCAGCCCACCTGCTGCCAAACCATCATCTCTCAAGCGACTCAGATCCCAGGTTGACTCAGGCTGCTCCTGTAACACCATACATGTTTCTGATTTGAACAATCTCTCACCAGTCCAGGTGAACCCGTCTCATGTTCGCCTCCTTGACTACTCAAAGGCAGTCATTCCAACCACACGACAAGCCACTCTTCAGTGCACTCGCCGTGGAAAAGTGTACGAGATTGTTGCACAAATCATCACTGCACAGCGCTACTATCGTCCTCTTTTGGGCTTGGCTGACAGCACTCGACTGGGCATCATCAATTATGATGTAGACACCGCCAATCAGCTGGATGACAGTCAAGTAGCTGCACCTCCTATTGGTGAGTTAACATTGAATTACATCAAACAGGCCAACCCCGAATTGTCTGAGGGCTTAGGCAAACTGAGTGAACCCTTTTCAATAACCCTCAATCCTGATGTGAAGCCCATCCAAGCACCTCCCCACCGCTACGCTGCACCCAAACTACCAATTATCAAGGAGGCATTGAGCAAGCTCATCTACACCGGCCAATTGGTTCGTGTAAACAAACCTACCCCATGGATATCTAACATGGTGTTACGTGAGCGTCCTGCAACGGCCAACAAACCCGCCAAAGTTAGAATTTGCTTGGACGCCTCCCAAACAGTAAATAAAGCCATCATTCGACCGGTTTACCCCATACCCACTCTCGAAGAAAACATCCATCGCTTCCACCAAGCAAAGATCTTCTCGCTGTTTGACATCAAAGATGCATTTCAAAATATTGAACTAACACTTGAATCTTCTCTACCGACCACCATGCACACCCCTTGGGGCCGCTATCGCTGGACTCGACTTCCATTTGGTATTAGTTCAGCTCCTGAAGAATTTCAGCGTCGTCTCCATGATGTCCTGAGTGGAATGGAAGGCGTTGTGAACATCGCAGACGATATCATTGTTGTTGGCAGGGGTGAATCTTTAGAAGATGCCACCAAAGATTATGACCGCACTGTCCTCAACTTGTTAGCTCGTCTCTCGAAGCACAACCTTAAGCTAAACCCAGACAAGATCCAGTTCAAAACATCTACTGCACCGTTCATGGGTCATGTGCTCACTCCTGAGGGACTTTAACCCAGCACGGAGATAGTAACTGCTGTCCTGGCAATGCCCCAACCTCGAGACAAGGCGGCCACACGCCGGTTCTTGGGAACCATCACTTACCTAGCCAAGTTCTGCCCAAATCTAAGCGAAGTCGTCCGTCCTCTCCGTGACCTCACTCACATTAAACAGGAATTTCTCTCATCTGAGCAGCACAGCAACGCCTTTGCCAAAGCTAAGGAGTTAGTGTCCAAGACACCTTGTCTGCGTTACTTTGACATTAATTCCCCTGTAGTACTTCAGGTAGATGCCTCGGAATATGGCCTTGGTGCGGCACTGCTTCAACCAGTCACTGACCCTAATGGCTCGAGCAACATCCAATGGCGACCAGTCGCCTACAGTTCCAGCTCTCTCTCTCCAACTGAACAGCGATATGCCCAAATTGAAAAAGAAACTCTTGCCATCGTTCACGCCTTCCACAAATTCGATCAGCTCCTCTTCGGCAAGTCTGATATCACAGTTCACAGTGACTATCAACCCTTAGAAACAATCTTCAAGCGCCCTCTTGCCTCTGCTCCACGTCGTCTCCAGAGCATGATCCTCGCCCTTCAGCGATACAGGTTCCGTGTTGAATACCGAGAGGGCTCCACCCTTCACATCGCAGACACCCTCTCTAGAGCGCCTTTGCCCACCATATCTCACAAGCAAGTCCATGATGAGCTTGTCTACCGAGTGGAGTTTGAGTCCACCACACCTGACCTCTCCGGTTTCCAAGATGTTATTCTGCGGGACATTAGAGCTGCAGCTTCCTCAGATCCTGAACAGATTGCTCTCCACTCCCTAGTTCTCACAGGTTGGCCTAATGACAAGTCAGCTGTTCCTGAGTTAGCACGACCATATTGGTCCATACGTCAAGAACTCACAGTCCATGACGGCCTACTATTCAAGCAGGACTGAGTCATCATCCCATCCTCACTTCGAGCAACCCTCTTACGCAAACTCCATGCCGCCCATCGGGGTTCTGAGTTCACCCCCCGCCATGCCCGCAATTGTGTTTTCTGGCCTGGCCTTAACCATCAAATAACAGACATATGCCGATCCTGCACGACTTGTACTCAACATGCACGTCAACACCCTCGAGAGCCCCTTCAACCATACCCAGTACACACTTTACCCTGGCAACTTGTCTCTCAAGACCTATTCGAGCTCAAGGGTGTTGCCTATTTGATCAAAGTTGATCATTACAGTGACTTCTACGAAATTGATCGACTCCCAACCATTCAGTCATCAGCTGTCATCCAGGCCACCAAGCAGCACTTCAGTCGACACGGCATTCCACACACTCTCATAACAGACAATGGCGCTCAGTTCACCTCCGATCTCTTTAAGACATTTGCTAAGAATTACCAATTCAACCACATCACATCTTCCCCATACTGGTCTCAGTCCAACGGTCGAGCAGAAGCTGCTGTCAAATCAGCCAAACACATCTTACTCACCGCTGCTGATGTAGATCTAGCTCTCTTGTCTGTTCGCAACACTGCACCAGTTGGACACACCTTCTCTCCAGCCCAGCGTTTGTTTGGGCGCTCGCTCCGCTCCGACCTCCCTCAGACCGCAACATCTCTGGTACCCTTTACGCCCCCTCGTGACACAGTGGTGACAGACCATATTCAGCGTAAATTGAAACAAAAGCGGGCGTATGACAAACATGCAAGTGTACCTCTTCCGGCTCTTCCGCCAGGCAGTTATGTGTATGCAAAGCAACCACCTACTTCATCAAGCAAGGCCTGGATCCAAAGTAAAGTTGTTGGCTCCGCTGGTCCTCGGTCATACCTTATTGAGACTGGTGTCAGTCAAATCAGACGAAACCGTATCCAAGTCAAGTCTGCCCCTTTTCAGCACACACGCAACCCCCCATCTCACAACTGGGCTGCAACACCTCTTCCTGACAAACTAACACCAAACTCTCTAACAGCCATGCCACCACCATCCCCAGGTTCACAAGGGACTTCAGCTAGTTTGTCACTTACTCCGTCAGCGGAACCCGCAACAACTCTGACTCCACCAAGTTCCTTCTCCCCTCCACCACTGGTCCCTGCTGCTACTACAGCACCACCTCCAACGGTGTCTCTTCCCACATCCAGCCCTGTCGCTACACCACGTACAACATCACAGTCACCTTCGGTCACCTCATTGCCCAGTTTGCCTAAACCTCAAACTGTAACTCGTAGTGGCCGAACTGTTCGTCGACCTGCCAGATATTCAGACTGATCGATTGATGTCACGCTCACTTCAAATTGTTTTCTTATCATAGGTGCCGAGTACCCGTTGCTGTAAACAAGCACAGCCCATAGGAACTTTCAACAGTAGTGACAATGCTTGCATATGGAACTATTGACATTATCAGTTCATGTTCATTTCTCCAATCTTCTTGGAGTAACTTTATAACACGTACTTAGTTAGATGATTTTCGTAAGAAGAGGGCGTGTTATCCGACATGCTCTAACGTGACATGCTTATGATGTGACGTGACGTGACATACCCATGATTCTTAGTAGGTTAGGTTGTCTTCGCTCGTGTGAGTCGGCCATGTTGCATTGCACAATAAAGTCTGTCAAGAACCTTGGCTCCTGTTGATCTATTACAATTTCCGGTGTAATCTGAGTGTTTGACCGAGCGCAAGATGGCGACACTCGAAATCGGTCAAATGCAAACTTTCAGGCCAGAAATATCTTACATGGAGAAGGTTTCGAGCGTATCAAATCGGGTTTTTGGTTTAATAACGATATGAATAAACATATAAACCAAATTTGTTTTTTATTTCATAGGCACTTCAAGAAAATTATTTTGCTTTGGTGAGGACAAATTGGCGAAAGTTTTTTACTCAAATAAGATTATGAAACATTTAAAAAAGACGACACAACGTTGGAATCTACAAGAAGACATGTTTCGGATACTCAGTATCCATCTTCAGTTGAAGGATGTTTACAAGTGAGTGACTTATATAAATACCTTGGAATTGTACTCGACAGTAATATTTCTTGGTCAAGTCATATCGACTACTTGTGCAACAAGGTCTCCTCAAGAATCGGTATCTTTAAACGCATAATGCCTTGCCTTGCATTACCATTAGCTCAAACCGTGTATAAGTCAACTATTCAGCCCTTATTTGACTACTGCGGAGTAGTCTGGGACACATGCAGCGAGACATCATCTCTATGACTACAGAGACTGCAAAATCGTGCTGGAAGAGTTATCCTCTTGACTGACAATCGCAACCCGTCTTCCTCAGTACGAGCTAAGCTCAACTGGTCGACATTACAGCAGAGAAGAAAGTACAACAAAGCTATTCTTACTTACAAATGCTTAAATAATCAACTAGAAGGGCTTGATACGAACTACTTACGTCATTCAGAAATACACAGTTATAATACTAGAAACAAAGATAAGTTTGTTTTACCAAACCAAGAACTGAATACATGAAACGTACTTTTAAGTACACTAGTATCACCTTATGGAACACATTATCTAAGAATATCCAAAACTCTGACTCTGTATCAAGCTTTAAAAGACAAATTAGCGAAATATTATTGTAATCATTTAATCATTTTATTTTATCATTATTTATGTCAAGTTTTAAAAGATAAGTTAGCTAAATGTTATTGCAATCATTTAATCGTCTTATTTTATTCTATAGTTTTGATGTATTCATAATTTGTGTTGATACTTATAAGTGTATATTGTACATTATTTTAGTATTGTATTTATTTATGTCAGGGGCACCTGGGAGAACAGACTGCTGAAGGTGTTCCCTGGTTAAATAAAGCTCATCATCATCATCAAATAACAAGTAGGTGTTGATTACAAATTGTAGAATAATATAGTTACAAATCAGTGAAAAGGTTACATAATACTTCAGGTATAACAAGGGGAGAATAAAAAGTGCGAGTACAAAACTATGAAAAATGCTGAATACAAATAGTAATTAAAGTAAGAGTGTTAAATTAACATGTTTGAGTTGTTTATTCAATGCGGGTTGTTCCCATTCAATATGTAGGGCTTCTTTGATCCCTTAAGTTGGAAATTAGTAGGAGCCGAGTCTAAGATGGAAAAACAATTAAAAGAGCGTAGATTCTTACACGACTCAGAACCCTGAAGATGTTTATTGATATGGGAATTGCGATCCGAAAGTAAGAGCTCAGGAACCCTGGTGCCAAAATGTCTGGTTGTTTCACCGACATAACAGGTATGACATCCTGCACATGTAAATTGTAAATCACCTGGGAACGGAGCGCATTGCGGTGAGGGTAAAAGGAGGAATGAGTTTGCGGAATGGCATGTGGCATGACTTGCGGAATCGCATAATTATGCAGAATTTAATGTATTCAGAATTAATTAATTCAAATTATTCACAGTTTATTCAACAGCCAAACGCAAGCTATGTAGCTGACGATCTCGGTCACAATTACTCTCCACCGGGCTTACTTTCCGGTATAAACATTGCACTTATGAACTATTGAGCTGATTAAATTTGCCTTGAGTTTTGCTTTCATAGGACTAGCCTGTTCACGAATGATATTTGCAGCATATAAATTTTATGAAGCTTTGCACGAAAGCATCGTTCGGTTGCGAGACGCGAGCTTTTGCCATCTTGTCAATTTCACAGTGTATGTCAAACTCTTTTAGTAGTTTTGAAATAGATTGAATAAAATTCCGGAGTCGATAGTAAGCGATTTAGGAACGGAGTCTCGCAGAGGCTTATTATGGTTTCAAGAGTCTCAAATCGGTCGAGCAGCTTTTGTTGTTATGATATGAATAACTGAACTCTCGAAGATCGAGCGAGAAACGAGGAAAATATAATCAGCTGCGAACTGGCTAATCCTATAAACCAGGACAAATCACTTCAAGCCGGTTCATTTGTAAAATAGTTATATCAAGTTTTATCAAAGCAAAAGTCCCGTGTAGAGCAGTGCTCTGCACTGAAATTTTTTTCGGTCAAATCCAATTTGTTTTCAACATTTTGTTGTCACCGAGATCAGCAACTAGCTTACGATTATTCACTGTGTTAGGTTGGCAGACGCGATTAATAATCGCCAGCTCCAATACGCAAGATCAAGATTATTAACCGTAAAATTATTTTCTACAGAAGGTGCTAGTTGTTGATCTCGGTGACAACAATTTGCTGAAAACAAATTGGATTTGACCGAAAAATTTTATAACATCTGGTACCTAGGGTACTCGATCTTCGATGAGGCGACTCGTGAAAGCGAGCACTGAGTTCAGTTATTCATATCATAACAACAAATTAGCAGCGCGACTGATGTGAGACTCTTGTAAAACTCTGAAAACCATAATAAGCCTCTACGAGGCTCCGTTAAGTTCCTTAATCTCTTATCTCTTACAATCGATCCCGGAAAAATAAAATTTATTTAATCCATTTCAAAACTGTCAAAGAGTTTGACCTACAGAGTGAAATTGACAAGATGGCAAAAGCTCGCGTGTCTCGCACCCGCGAACAATAATAAGCATTGCCAAGATCGCCGTAGGCACGCCCTGCCTCTTTCTTATCTCCCACATCCTTAGCAATCTCCAGGCACTGTTTATGGTGCTTTATGGCTTGCTGGAAGTCCGCAAAAGAATAATAAGCATTACCGAGATTGCCATGGGCACGCCCTTCCCTTGCCAGGTCGCCCACTTCCTTGCTAATCTCCAAGCAATTTTTATGGTGCTCTATGGCTTGCTGGAACTTGTTAAGGGAGCAATAAGCATTGCCGAGATTGCCATGGGCGCGCCCTTCCTCTGCCGGGTCACCCACTACCTTGGCAATCTCCAGGCAGATCTTATGGTGCTTTATGGCTTGCTGGAAGTCGTCAAGGGAATAATAAGCATAGCCGAGATCGCAATGGGCACGCCCTTCCTCTTTCCGGTCGCCCACTTCCTTGGCAATTTTCAGGCAGTTCTTATGGTGCTCTATGGCTTGCTTGAAGTCGGCAAGAGAATAATAAGCATTACCGAGATTGCCATGGGCACGACCTTCCTTTGACCGGTCGCCCAGTTCCTTGGCAATCTCCAGAGAATTTTTGTGGTGCTCTACGGCTTTCAGGAAGTCGCCAAAATAATGAAAAACATTGCCGAGATGGCCATAAGCAGATCCTTCTTGTGCTCGATTGCCCTCCTCCTTGGCAATATGCAGGCGCTTTTTATAGGTTTCTAGGGTGCTAGCACCGACTTTGTGATACATAACGTAAAGTTTGAGAGAGAGACGTACTTTTTCTGCTCGGTCACCAGTTTCCTTTGTATGGTTCTGCGAAGTCGTTACTTTTTGTTGGCCAGGTTTTAAGACTTGGCTGGGATGCAGTATAACTCTCTGTCGGACCCTGGTAAAAAGAAATTTAAAGATGCTGCTAAGGCCACGTGAATGTATTAAAACAAGTGTGATTCGGTGAAACATGCATTACTGTTATTTTACCTGAACTTGGGGAAGCTTTAAAAAGTCATCAGCTCCAAATTTTAAAACCTTAAAAATAGGTTGTTGTGCAAGATGAAAAGAACTACTGTTCACATTGTTTTTGTCGCTTTGCCTATAAAACAGCTTTTACAACACCACTCGCTCTATACGCTATTTACCGGTAATAGATGGTTATTACCGGATTTCTCTAAAAAAATTCTTCAGCTTTCCCAAAACTTGCTCCAACAGAATCCAAGTACAAATTTGCATCCTTCCATTTTATTGTTTGACAATTAGCACCTGTTGTTGTTGTTGTTGTTGTTGTTGTCGGGCCTACAAAAGTACCTTATTTAGCACTAAACAAAAGAAAAGAGAGAAGTCTGTTCTTTTTTTTTTACTTTTATTATTTGTCTGTTCTTAGAAGTCTGTTCTTCTTACATCGGACAGACTGTGCGTGTGTTCGTGTCTATTCTTTGCAGTGTATATTCATAGACCCCTATCAACATATATCCCTTTAAAATTGCGGCAAAATTGCTTTACAGATCAACCATTGATAAAAATAATTATAACACTTATAAAAAATATTAAAAAAGAAGAAGAAAATGAGAAACGCAAAAAAAGGTCGAACCCGGAACATCTGCAAACCAAGCGGTAACGATGACCGCTAGGCCACGGTCATTCTGCTTAACTAATTAGGTAAAAATAGTTTATTTATTCCAAAATGACTAGTTTTAGTTAGCGCTTGCGGTGAAAAGCCGGAAGTGAGCTTTGTGGATGAAACACGACGACGAACAATGAATGCCATTTTAAACCTCGGGCGCTCGAAGAAGCCCGAGTAATAAGTTCAGTACTTCATCCCTGACCAGGTAACCATTCTGTTTGCCAAATCAGAATGTATTTGGGGAGATTTGGATTTTAAGGCCAAATGGCAATGTGTGCCCTGCTGCGGAAAACCCTTCAATTGATAACATGATGCTCACATAAAACGCCTCTTAGGTATAGCTATATATACCTGTTAGTTTCACTGTCTTAGCCTTGACTCTTTTGCAAATTACCAAGAAAGAGCACAATATGCCTACATAGAAATTCACGACGGCCGGACTAATGCTTAGAATGTATTTCAAGTGGATTGTCATTCATTTCTTGGGTAAACAGTTTTGTTGAAGCGCCTTTCAGTCGGCGCGACAGAGGATGCGTGAGTCCGAATGAATAAAAAGTTAAAAATTCGGTCACGTATACATCGAAGGTTTGCTGGATCACGAATGCAGTGCGCTGGCTCCCCACCGTAATTGTTTGGTCGTTGGTTCGAGTGCTGGAGAGGTCGAAGTTTGTCCTTTGAACTCCAGTTTTTGCTTATCGGCTTACTCTTTTGTTTACGACGCTTATCTGTAAAGCGATTTTGAAATTTGACGGGGAAACATGCTGATAGCGATTCCATGGAAATTCGCTACTTTTTTTTGGGTGAATTTGCATAATGACTGTTCAAGACGCGGCCTTTTGTGCTCTACACTTTTGATTCTTTTTCTCATCTCAAGCTCTACGTTAGGTAGACAGATTGAGCTTAACACCTACGGGAACATTGTAGGACGCCGTGGACTGGAGTTTCTAGAGGCTTTGCGCAGTATATCCAAGAAAGGAGTGTCATTTCGATTTACTCTTCGGTAACCAGACATGCTTATGGAGGAGTTTGCAATTCAGATGAGTTATGGATTAGCTTCACCCGTGGAAATCTGCCTTGTGAGCGGCCATCCTTTGTTAGGGTCCAATATACCACCTCTGAGCCTTTTGTTTCTCTTCCGCGGTGTGGTCGTTCTATTTGCCAGTTCACTGATCTGCGACGAAAATATTTCAAACAAAGAATTTCATATTATCCAAACTCTTGTGCTGGTTTTAACTTTATGGAACTGTGTACTTCATTAAGTGGCGACATCCATCCATTACCAGGTCCAGATACTAGCAGCAGTAGGATTGTTGTTATTCATGGGAATCGACCGACTCGTCGCATCCCT
>JAEMWC010000033.1:0-27500 GCA_016490735.1 Pachyseris speciosa | reverse complement strand
CCAATTAAATAAAGGCTAGTTTGACGGCATTGATTCAGCTAGTAGCCAATCCAATTGCCTCTATTAAAAAAGTATATCAGAGAATAAGATGATAGTGACGGTGATGGTCAGCAATTAGACCAACTTACTCATGCGCGTGGGTCATGCGCAGAGACATGTGAGGGCGAAATGTTGCACGCCCTATAACTACAGATGCGTGTCTTATTAATTACGATCAGACAAACCAATACCACTATTATGGTACTCTTTTCCGGAAAGCGAGGCCTTTTGTATACAACGCATGCGCAAATTGAGTGAAAGCCCTCTTCAGTTTCTGGTCAGCATCAAGTACGTGTTGTCCTGTGTTGATCGATGGTCAAGCTAGCTCTGGGGACGAGAGAGGAAAGGTGTACCATCATCTGATGTTTACGCGAATTGTTTTCTTGAGCTGGCGGCTGCTTGGTGAAGAGAACCGTGTACGTTGGTGCCAATGTTCGTTAATGGAGTAAAACGAATTTACCATACGACAGTGAAGTATTGAAAATTGTCATCTGAAGTTAAGGGGGAGGAAGTTTGAATTGCCTGCCATGCCAAACCTGTCCTTAGTGCACAGCGTGAGAAAATGGTCTGAAAATACTGAGTTGCGGGAAATGAGTTCGCGTAAACTTCCAGCGGTCATCACGAGCCCGAGCTATACTGCGGCAATACTTGACTCCCCGGCCTCACATAGAGAATCCTTTAATGTTTTTTTCGGCATCTTCTGAATAGAAATCAATCAGAGTCAACCTAATAGTTGTACACAAGGCTAGGGGTCTTAGAAACAGTTTTTGTCACCCGCTCGCGGCCTTCTTGCATGCCCAAAAGTTCAAGGTTGTCGACATTTTTCGTCTTTCCCGATCAAAACATGCCCTTTGAAATATGAGAATGAAGCAGAAATATTCTAATGGCCACTCCACCACCTCTGACATGGAATTTGAAGGGCCGCAAACGATGGAATAGAGCTTTGAAAATCGAAGGCATTTTTGCCAGTCATTGAAATTCAATAATCCAGCTCGCTGTGTTTCTGCGAATTTTCAGTTACTGCTAATACAAATAGCATTTAAAATTGCAGATATGATTTTCGAAAGTCGTGTGACCGATTAAATGGTCTGATTATTAAGTGCTGTGGTGAAAAGCGCAAAAAAGCTACAATCCCAGTCGGAGTTTGGTCACTTCAAACTTTGCGCCATCAGTCTAACCTGTTTAGAACAATTGGATTTAATTTCTCTCTCAACTTAAAAAAGGTTTTGGTGTATTTAGTCGCCCCTGCAAGCTGAGTCGAATTCAAGGTGATCACCAGAATTTTCTTTAACATGTGGTTGCCACTGAATGTCAATAGTTTATACTGTCAAGAAGTACGACGAAAGTAAATATATCATAATCATATTCATAATCATATCTTTCTAGCCGAGCACAGATGCTCTACTAATTGGGGAGACTAAATCACGTCAAATCTAAAAAAAAGTAGAATCAAATCAAATCAAATGTGACAGTTGGTTTTTGAGGCGAGGGGAAAACCGGAGTACCCGGAGAAAACCTTTCGGAGCAGAGTAGAGAACCAACAAACGCAGCCCATTTATGACGCCGAGTCCGGGAATCGAACCCAGGCCATATCGGTGGAAGGCGAGCGCTCTCACCACTACTCCCAACACTGCTCCCTCCGTATCGTTGTCACACAGATTTTAAAGAATAAAGATCTGTTCGATCTGAAGTGCACTTGTTCCCACACGAGACAAACAAGAATGGTGACACTATGCAAAATGAAAACTAGATTATTTTGTTTCTTTTGCAGTTCTTAGCGGCCGTCGTTAAAACCAGGAACATGGAACATTCCGGAACATTTAGGAAATTCCCGGAGCATTACGGAACATCTCCAAAACACGAAGAAAAAAATCAGTTACAGAAAACTAAGGGCCTGCTGACATGGAGGTGGGGGACCCCAGGCAGGTGAGGTCCCCTACCTAGGTGGGATTACCACGCTCTCCATACAATCTCTCTTTTTTCTCGATAGCGTTCACATGTGAGGTGTGGTACCTCACCCAGGCGGGTTACCCGGTCAGCCAGGGCGGGTACCCCGCCTAGCTGGGGTGAGTTTTCTCCATGTGAATGCTGGAGGTGGGGTGGGGTGAGGTTCATCCGGGCAATTATCTCTGAATTCTTTTGTTAATTCTTGGTTTTCAGTCACGCGTAAGTCACGCAAGTAAAAAAGTAAAATCGTCAACCATTCAATAGATAAAGTGAAGAAATTGAGATTTTGCAGAAGAGTAACAAATAAACAATATGCCCGAGCTTCATGGCTGTGCAACATCCCGTACTCGAGTTATTCGTCAAAATCTACCACTCAAACTTATTGATGAGCTCCAACATGGCGACCGGAACGAGTGAAAAACATCTGGAACTTACTTAAGCTCTCTGAAAGGATTTCTTCGCTCTGTTGAGCAAGCCAACTTTCACATAGACGGTTCTCTTGTCATATTGGCTTTTAAAACCTTAAAAACACAAGGTGAATCGATGTTTTCATTAACGTGATACACTTGTCAGGGGCACCCAACGAGCCAAATCAACCAAAGCTGTGGAAAGGCATTTTTAAGTACCTTTCGGTGTTTGAAGTCTGTTTTAAGTGATGTTTTTGTTAGCTAGAAAAATTTCATCTGTTCGGACTCCCTAGCTGAAGTTTTAATTGCCCGAAAATGTTAGGGAACAAAATCTTCCTTTGAGAAAATTCAAGCTGAAATGAACTTTCCACGAACTTTCTAGGGAATAATTTTCTTTCCGAAAATGTTAGCTGACGTTTTTAACTGCCAAAAACAGCAATTATGACCTTTCCGAAAACCTCAGGGGCCATTATTTCCCCATTGCGAATCTTTTAGGCCGAGTGCACTCTTTAATCGACACAGAAAGCCCAAGGCGAACTACCCTCCACCGAACAGATATCTACCGAAACTTGTCGTTGGGTGCCCCTGACTTGTGGGCAGACATCTGTTATCTTACACACTGTGAAAAACTATAAAATTCAAACTGCTCTATTTTCAAAACAAAGCAAGGTACCGAGCTGAAAATGTGGAAGCAGATACATTTCTAATATGTCTTTTACATGATGAAGATAAAAATGCAAAAATCTGTTTACTTTTGAGTTTTAGTTTTTGATGACATCATGTGAAAACCTCACCCCAGCGCCCCGGGGTTGCATGTGAAGGCTAGCTTTTCTGGACCAGGGGTAAGTGGGGGGCCTCACCTGCATGGGGTCCCCCACCTCCATGTGAACAGGCTCTAACACGAAATAAAAATAATTCGAGTGATTAATTAGATAAATAATTTATTTATTACAACAACAAAAAAGACGTTAAATGTCGCACCTGGAAATGATAACTATAGGTGTTGGGTGAGGATTTTTAAGCGCTTTCGTTTGGGTATAACTTTTTCAGAAAGTTTCACTTTTACACCGTATTGGTCCTAATATTACGAGTTTTTGAGCCGTCCTTAATGTCCTTAATAATTGCTCTTTTGCGAGGGGCTTTCCAAGAGTCGCTCCTTTGCTGAAACCTTGCGGAGAAGCGATGCTCTAAGGCAGTATGGTGCCAAATATACTTTTACACTTTTCGATATACACCTTGTGAAATTCGCTACTCTCCACTTCTGGCCGGTTAAGGTTATCTGCGACAACTGAGCACTCCGTCAGGTCTACTCTCACAGTAGGCCATAAACGTGGTTAATCTGCTAAAGAAAGACTGGATTTTCTTCCCTTTTTTGCAGCGAGGGACGCTCTGCATGGGCCTGTTCGTTTTCTTAAGGGAAAAAAATGTACAAACAGAGTGTACAAATCTCGATCAGCTCTTTAAGCTGCATTTAACCGATGATCTTGCGTACGGTCTCTCTGAATACTTATCCCTCCATCATTCCGCATCGACTCAATTGTAAGGAACAAACCCAAGTCCCAAACTAAGACTCTACTCCAGTCACCTACCTCCTCCTGTCAGACATCTCGTCTTCTTCAGTTCTTTTAACCCTCTTATTAATTTCAGGGATTATTATAGTACCATTTCAAGTCTTTGTGCTCAAGATGTTTTTAAAACTTATTTTTATCAATTTTCCTGAATGTTCCATGTTCCCGATTTTATTGACGGCCCCAAACGAGGCCTCCACAGTTCTCCCTATCATGCAAAAACCAAATTCAATAATTGTTTTACTATGCATACACTTGGGCATTTGCAAAACCGAAACCACGTACATGAAACTAAAATGGTTCAACATCAACCATTTAACAACTTTATTCAGTGTAGGCTTGCAACCTGAACTTTGCCGTCGATAAAATCTGGAACATGGAACATTCAGGAACATGGAAAAAAATAAAAATAATAATAATAAAAAACACCAACAACAACAACTTGAGTCAGAAGGACTTGAAATGACGCTAAAATAAATAATCCCTGAAATTAATAAGAAAGGTATCGTAAAGTGTCGGTAAAGTATCAAAGAAGACTATGGATGCCTTACAGGGAGAGGTAAATGAGAGGAGTGGAGTCTTAGCTTGGGAATTGGTTTGCCGGTTAGTAGATGTGGCGGGATAGAGGGTTAAATATTATGAATGACCGTATGCAAGATCATTAAATGCAGCTTTACGAGCTGACCAAGATTTTTACACTCTATTTGTATATGTTTTCCCATAAAAAAAAAACGGACGGGCCCACGCAGAGCGGCCTCGATGCAAAACGGAGTGAAAAGTAACTGCTATTGCAAAGAAAATCTTTTTTAGCAGATTAACCACGTTTATGGCCTACTGTAAGAGCCGTAGGTCTGACGGAGTGCTCAGGTATCGTAGATATTAGACCTTAACTGGCCAGAGTAAAGAGTAGCGGATTTCACGAGGTTCATATCTAAAAGTGTAAAAGTATATATTGGGCACCTAGTGCCTGAGGGCCCGCTTAAGTGGTCTCGGGTACCCGAGACAGCTTCACAATTTCACAGTTTCACAATTTCTCAACATTAGTAGGAGGTCATTCTTCTTTGGTTGCACTGTGCCTAAGACGATACAAATCACTATTCTTGAGTCGCTCAATAACAGTGTAAGGTCCAACTTATCGCCTGATGAGCTTAGTAGCTAAACCTTTCTCCACATTTGAGGGAGGCGGTTTTCTGACCAAAACTTCCTGTCCAACAGCAAATTATCTGGGGTTAGCTGATAGATCATAATAATCCCTTTGCTTTCTTCTTAAGTCTTTCTTGATACTAGTGAATAACTTGTGTGCCTCTGTAATCCTTTGTACCAAATGTGTAGCATATTCATTCTTGCCAATTGGTTCACTAGGAAGCTCAAGAGCGACCGTCTCGGGTGATGTTGCATTGCGCCCAAACATAAGGAAGAAAGGGGTCATGCCATCAGTACCATCAATAACAGAGGTGTTGTGCGAATAGGCGACTGGTTGCAAGTAGTCTTCCCACTGTTTTTGCCACTTGGATGCAAAAATAGAAAGAGCTGAGTTCATGAAGCGGTGAACACGCTCGGTTGCTCCATTAGCTCGAGGACGATAACTGGATGTAAACACTTGCTTAATGGACAACAACCTAGAAACTTCACGCAGCACTGCATTCAAGAATTCTCCACCTCGGTCACTGAGAAGGGTTGAAGGGAAGCCTAGCTTAAGAAACACATTGTCGAACAGTGCTCTTGATGCTGTAGTAGCGCTGCGATCTGTAGTTGGGATTGCTACAAGAAAGTGAGAGAATGGGCAAACAGCAGTGAGTATGTAACGATTCCCACTGGTAGACTTGGGAAACGGTCCAACAAAGTCAATTCCAAGTACATTCATTGGTTTGTCATAGAATCGTGGGTGCATGAGACCGTGTTGCTGGTTGACAGATTTGTGCTTGAGGCATTCTAAACATCTTGCAACCCAACGTTTTGTTGCCTTTCCCATTCCTCTCCAATACAAATCTCTAGTAAGGGCGCGGTAGGTGGCATCACGGCCTCTGTGCATCCCAAGGGGTGAATCGTGATATGCAGGTAACAGGTTGGATTTAATATCTTTGTTATTAGGGACAAAAATGCGATAATGACCAGGATCATCAAGGAACTCGTCCGAGTACATGATAAGCCCTTCAAAAAGGAGACATCGTCGTGCCAGGTTTTGGATGCGAATTTGTTCTCGGGATGACAGGTTACGAAGTGCAGAGTTCTTGCTTCCTGCTGAGAGGTATTTGTGAAGTCCCTTTAATGTAGGGTCTTCAAGTTGGAGATTGATAAAATCTTGTCTGCTGGAACCAAGGTGAGTTAGTGGTTCACTTGCTGCGCTGTCTGACGAGGGATGTTATACTGTGCTAAGGTATGAGTTGCTGGTGACCACACTAGCCAGGACAAGGTTCAACTCGAAGGTAGCTGACATGGGTGGTGTCAAGGGTGCGAGGTGGGGTGGAGATAGTCCTAAGGCAGTGACCAAGTAGACAGAGACCTCTACGGGTGGTTGTGGTACTGGGTACCGAGAGAGGGCATCAGGGACTGAATTGGTATGGCCAGGGCGATGACGCAGTTCAAAATCGTATTCTGCAAGTAGGGATGCCCAGCGTGCTAGCTTGGCTTTGTGTGGAGCAATAGAACACAACCATTTCAAATTAGCATGATCGGTTTCGATGATGAATTTACGTCCTAAGAGGTACGGTCGCCATCTTTCAACTGCCCATTTGACAGCATAAAGTTCTTGTTCGCGAGTGTCCCATCTTTGCTGGGTTGGTGAAAAGGCTTGACTTGCATACTGCAGGGGGCGCAAATTGTGCTCATCGTCTTCTTGCATTAGCACAGCGCCAACACCTAGCTTACTGGCATCTGTGTGAACATGAAATGGCTTGGACCAATCTGGATAGCGTAACAAGATGTCAGGGTCAGTAAGGGCTGCAATGAGGTCGTCGAATTCTGCTTCTACGTCGGGAGTTAGCTGGAATTTTTGGTTCTTCTGAAGGAGGTGACGCAAGTGATAAGTTCGTTGGGCAAAGCGTGGGATGTGGTTCCTGTAGAAGCCAACCATTCCCAGAAACTTCTGAACAGCAGACTGTGAATTAACCATGGGGAAGTCAGTGATAGCTTGAACCTTCTTCGGGTCAGGAATGCGAGCATAAGGAGTGCCAATATGACCAAGTACTTCAAGGTGTGATGAAAAGAAGGTACATTTTGAGGGTTTAAACTGCATTCCAACTTGGGTAGCACGTTCAAATATTTGAGCATAGTGTTCCAGAGCATCAGGGTCTGACATACTTCGCACAATGAGGTCATCAACATAAGGCATACAGAAACCAGTTTGGCTGTCACTACTGCCTGTTACGTTTCCCATGAGGAAGTCAGAAAATGTGGCTTGCATAAGTCTTTGGAAAGTGGCACCCGCAGTCTTGAGACCAAAGGGCATAGAAATAAACTCGAACAATCCGCAATGCGTGACTACAGCTGTTTTTTCTCTGTCTTCTTTGCAGACGGGGACTTGCCAATAGCCGTTAGCCAAGTCTAATTTAGCAAACGATTTGCCACCACCAAGCCGGTCAAGGATATCAATGACTTGGGGAAGTGGAAAGCCATCACTTTTGGTCACTGAATTAAGCGAACGATAATAAACGACAAATCTTGGAGGCTGGGGTTTACCATGTAAATCCTTTCGGCGTACAAGGATTGCTGGAGCACCCCATGGAGACTTTGATGGCCGAATGATGTCTTGCCGCAGCATGTCGTTAATTTGATGGCGCACTGCTTGAAGTTCTGAAGGTGACATCCGGTATGGTGGTTTGTAACAGGGTGGGGCATTGCCAGTATTTATGTGGTGCTCAGTTCCACGGATACGCCTAAGGGGTGCGCCTGGCAAGAGAAATGCATGTGGGTACTTTCGAAGTAAACTATCAAACTGATTGAGGACTGTTGGGTCTACATGGCTGTATGCGGTTGAGTCTAGGTGCAATTGTCTCCGCAATTTCTGATGATATTCATCAGAAAATGGATCAAGCTCAAATGTTGACTGAGGAGGCAGATCATGATCATCTGAGTCATCCGGTTGACTGAAGGGGTGAAGTAAGCTACAGCTTTGAACAAGACCAGCTTTCATCATTTCTTGATTAGCCTTCTTAGGGTAGTACGTTTGTACTGCGTCTATCTGACTAAAGCTGTTAGTTGGAGGAGTCTTTACGGAAGGAGTGGCATCTTCAGAGGACTGGCAGAAGAGTGAGTCAAAGGAAGTCAAAGAGGAGCAAAGGGCGTCGGCTGTGTGCTGCGAAGCGTCATTGAAGTCAACTTCGTTCTGGGTAGTACGTGGTGACAGGTAACCATAGGTGGAAGGACAAATGGAAGCTTGCTTCTTTGTGCACTGCACAACGATATTCATGGTTCTTAGCTGTGTAAAATCAGGAAGATCACCAGCTGGGGTGTCTGGGCCAGAAGGAAAATCCATGACAGGATGTATTTCTGACGCGCTGAAGGGGCCATCAAGAACTTTTACTCCCGGTTCAAGCTCGTGCCCTGTTAGCCACAAGTCGTTTCCTAGCAATCCTACAGATACAGCACTGAAGATAAGATAAGCTGTAAGCAAGTTGAGACCCCGGTGAACTGTGGTCTTGGTAGATGCGAATGGAGCATTTGGTTTTCCAGTGAGGAGGTAGGTAACCGCTGCTTGAGGGTCCTGTGAAGGTGATTCTTTGTTGCATGAAATGGTGAAATTCATAGAAGGATGACGAAATGTAACAGTTTTATTACTGTGGTCTGTTAAGGCTTGAGTGGCTGAAAGATGATTTTCTCCAAATAATAGAGGCCAAGACATGTTTGGAACAACAAGAGCAACATGGGTTGTTTCTTTTTGTGGGAGCCAGGTGATTGGGACTTCTTGGACGGCTACAGCTTTCAGAGATGCACTAGTATCAGCCATTTGCACTGGAATGGGCTTCTCAAGTTTCTTATACTTTAAGTCGGGCCTTGAGGAGTGGATGTGCTGTGCATGATCCAAGCTACATAGAGCAACGGAGCAACAAGAGTCCAGTGGTAACTGAAGAAGTTTGCCAGCTGATGTGACTTGACATGACAAGATAGTGCGATTTAGAGAGACGGACAATTCATTGGAAGAGTGTGGCAGTGTTGGCATTCCAAACAGACGAAGTGTGGCTGGGTGTACTTGATTGCTAGAGGTAGAGGGTAATGCAGACGTGCTTGGTTCTGGTTGGTTGGCCTGTGGTTTTTGGACCTGACAGGAATTTGCAAGTGGCTGGGTGAGGTTTTCATGGTTGATTTCCATGCAGAGGAGCTTAGAGCAGGTGTTACACTTGTGCAGTCGACAATATTTGCAGGATTGGTCCTCTAGAATACAGGGAGAGCGCTGATGTTTGTTCCATAAGTGACACACTTCTTTACTTCGGTTTGGAGTGGTAAAGGTGTTTTTTCGCATTTTTTCGGGACAGTTGCTCTCATGTGACCAGCAGTACCGCAGTGATGGCAACGGAGACCTCTCCCACGACCGCGAGGTGGAACAGAGGTTGGGTTCGTCGCAAGTGCGTTCGGTGAAGAAAGTGTTGCTTTCGATGGGCTGTGCACGGGGCTGAACGAGCGCTCGATTCGTTTTGCAGCTTCGACAATTTCCGAAACGTCCTTGTACTCTTCTGCTTTAAGTACCAAGTGTTTCTGAATATCAGGTTTAGTCTTGGAAATGAACTGTGACATAATGAACTGAGGCGAGTTTCTGTCGACGGGTTCACCAAGTTTAGCTAAGCGATGGAGGTTATTTTTGAAGCGAAAGGCGAAGCAATCGATAGATTCGGTGGCTCGCTGTTTCATAGTTGAAAATTCAGACGCCAGCCGCCGGCGTTGTACCTCTGGTGGCTCGGCGAAGGCTGATTTCAGGGCATCTATAAAGCTGTTGAGCTTTTGCTGAGCTGTGGTTTCTGGTGTAAATTTCGTCTTCTCCATTGACAACACAGAATTTGGCCATTCGCCGATGCACGATTGTTGTAGCAATGTGAGCTTTGTGTCGGCTTGTAAATGGGCTGTTTGGACTTCAAAGGTGTCGAGAAATTCATTAACATCATCATGTGTAGTCTGGTCGTACCGAAACTGAGGAAGCTGAAGAGCAGGCATTCGTAACGAGGTTGAATTAACTTGAGTTGGAGCCGGTGCCGGAGCCGTAGCGGCGGGAGTTGCGCCATGTGCGAGTAACGCTTCGGTGAGTTGAGCGATTTGAGCATTCGTTGCCTTTTGTGCGTCCGCCTGTTGCTTCACAATTCCCGTGAGAGCTGCCACGATACCTTGCAATTCTTCTACGGTGGCCATTCCGGGCTTTTAGATTCTCCACCAAGTTTGTAGCGGGGGAAAAACATGAGGCGGAATTGTGAAACTACAACGTGTATTAACCATTTCTATCTAACTGAACACGTGACCGCAGAGTTCCAAATAAGGGAACGGAAAACGGCTACAGTTACCCTGGGCGAGCTATTTTTCCATTAAATTCTTTGAAAAGTTCTACCAACCGTTTGCATGAGGTGGGCGAGACAACTCGGGGAGGAGAGTTTTCTCGCCTCGGCAGGCAGGGTAACCCTGGCAAGCGGGAGAACTTTTTCTCATGTAAACACTTTGTCTCGCCTACCTGAGACGAGAGCGCCCAAAATTTGTTTCAAGGAATTAGATTTTAAAAGCAAACATTACCCACAGTGTTCTGATAGAGCAGAGAAGACACTAATTCGAAGCTAAGTACGGAGGTTACGTGACACGTTATATACTTCGAACTGGCTGATGGCTCCCGTGTCCTGCCTTCGCGTTTCCTTTTGTAAAAAGAAGTATCGCAGCAAAAATGTACCTAGGAATGAAATTTCCATTCAATATTGACGATGTTCAATCAAAGAGCGATTAAATACAAAGAGAGAAGGGCAAGAGATGATTTGTAAATATGAATAACGAAGGCGTCGTTCACACTTGGTGCCCGGGCGCTATACCCGGGCACGGTGCTTGACGGGCACCAATGTGAACACAAGTGCCCGTGCCAATAATTGGGCATGGTGCTCGGGCACGGGTACAAGGTCGAGACCTTGTACCCGGGCACTGAATCGGGTACGGGCACAAGTCTGCACACGATTCTAGCGAGTGCCCAAGAACTTTACCCACAAAACCCTGCTCCTAGCAGTTATTTTACCCACAAATCCCTGCTCTGGCGGAAAGTCAAAGGTGGACGAAAGAGCAAGTTGATGCTTTAATCGACACTTACAGTGACGTTAGAGTGCAGGAAAGCGTGGAAGGGATAGCAACAAACAAAGAAGTTTATGGGCAAGCTTTAAGTGCAAAAATTGATGAAAGATGATCACAACATTGATCGAACAATGAACCAAATGGAAATGTGCTTTCGATACATCGTGAAATACGCGAAAATTTAAATTTCCTGACAAGGTACTGGGCACCGAATGTGAACACACATTCAAAACTGGGCACTGAAGTCTGAACAACGCACAGTTTTGTACCGGTGCCCGGACACAGTGCCCGGGCACCAAGTGTGAACGACGCCTAAGAGGGCTCAACTTTGTCTCCGTCACGCAATTCTTATATAAACGCTCGGTAAAGTATAAACTCTTGTTTTTAGGCCATCATAGCTTGATTAAAAATAAAACACAAACAGCGGAGATAAACATGGTAAACCAACGTATTTTATATTAAAAGTATATAAACAGTTTTCAAAAATTGTAACGGTCACTTTTAAAAATGTATGTTGCCTAGCATACGAAACGCCAAGTCCATATAAAATGCGTTGGTTTACCATGTTTATCTCCGCCGTTTGGTAAAGGTTTATAAACGGGCCCGCATAGCATCACTTCTCTGCAAGGTTTCATCAAAGGAGCGTCACTTGAAACGCAGATTGTCCAACCATCCCGATTTCGTCGGATTACCCCGATTTTGATTGAAAATCCCACATCCCGACCAACATGCGATCGGGATAGGAAAAATCCCGACTTTGACATCCGTTCTGATATTTTTGTACCTGATTGTCATAATAGTTACAATGCAGGGACACAAAATAGAGTATACTTTACGCTGATCATGATATCCTGATAAAATAAAAAACAGCAAGAAATAACACAAAATCGAGTATTGTTTAACGCTAGAAATGGTGTTTCCTAGCCAAAAAAATTCAAAATTTTCTAGGGGGGCATGCCCCCAGTCCCCCCTAGCGGCTCGCGCCTTCGGCGCTAGAAAAATGCTCCCCAATTTTCATACCCCGAAGTTTGGACAGCCTGGAAACGTCCTTCGAAAAAAAGAGCAGTGATAACAGACCGCTCATAAACTCAAAAGGCTAGGACCTTAACGGTATGAAGGTGAAACTTTCTGAAAAAGCTGTAAGCAGACGAAAGCGCTAAAACAATCCCCACCAAACTCCCATGGCTATCACTTCTAGGTGCGGCATTTAACGTCTTTTTTTTTTTTGTAATAAATAAATTAGTTATGTCTTCTTTTTTATGCAATCAATCTCTCGGATTTTCATGATATATGTAATGGTAATAGGACTGAGTGGAGTCCAATTCGGTCTGTAATCATACGAATGATAACAAAATCGGACGACCGCGCAGCGGGAGTCCGATTTGTTTATCACCACTATGTTACAGACCGAATTGGACGACACGAAGTCTTATTACCAATAAATCATAAAAATTACAATTTCCGAGAAAAGAAGAAGAGTCAAGTTATAAAAGGGAGGGAAATTTTGCATTAAAAGACTGACAAAGGAAGCGTAAATTTTTTTCATGTCGCTCTAAAATTGACTTCAATCAAAATGTATGGTGATTGAAACCAAGGCTGTGATTGGTTGATTTAAACTACAACTTTGAATGTGATTGGTTGATTTGAAACACTACTTTGAATGTGATTGGCTTATAGAACTGTCCGATAACAAACTGTCCAATAACAAACTGTCCAATAACAACTTGGCACGTGAATTTGTGGAAAATAGGAGTTTTTTAAACCAATCACAATCGAGGAAATTGTAATTTTTATGATTATTCGTGTTATATGGTTTTCTTTCCTGTATATTGATAGTTATTATTTATGATTTTTCGTCGTCTTTTGGAGATGTTTCGGAATGTTCCAGAATGTTCCATGTTCCTGCTTATCGACAACCCTGTTTGTGTTATCCGCCTCAGCCTTCGCTTTCGGCAGATAACACAAACCTCGGCCATGACATTTCTAGCTATCATGCCGTAACCGAATTCGATAATTGAGATTAATATCGCCGGGAATGTGATAGTGCTAATTTACTTCTCTTCAACAAAGCGAAAAACGTCAGGTAAGATTAGATCAAACGAAACAACGTCAGATAATGTAATGAATCGACTTCAATTTCTACCGATTCTACTCAAAGCGGAAATAGTAGTGAATCGACCGCATATACCGAAGGAACCACTAGTCTGGAACAAACTTGGATAAACAAGTTCTTAAAAGCACCTTAAACTTGAGAAATTATTTCAACACGAATCTTCACTAAAGTATACTCACTTACCGACACGATCAGCGACTAAAATGGTATCATGGAACAAAGTAATACCCCAAAACACAGTCAAAACTACTGCCTCAAGAAGAGCTTCAAAGATGACTGTCCGCTTTTCCGCTAATTGCCCACAGGCATACCATCGCATCTGTGTAAAAACGCTCTCGTCACGTAATGTCATGCTATTTGATCACTTTCATTTACTGTAGTTTTCCACGGTCGGGTTGAGTCCGTTAACTTCTAACCTGCTCGACAACATTAGTTCTATTGTCGGACAAGCAAGAAATCAACCAACTCAAAATCACATCAAACTAGCATACAGGACCGCACAATAGATAAAAAGTAAGTGGACTTTATTTGTTTGGCTTACAGTGCGTCATAAGTTGGGGTCAAAAGACGCAAAATTTCGAACTATATGAAGCAGTTTCCTCAACAGCTTGACCCAAACCGTGCCGGAATTTTCCTCCTTCAAATGGAAAAAAATAACCTCTGGCACCCAGGGTACTCAAACCGGCATCAAACGTTGCAAATTACAGTGAATGTATGAGATCAAATAGCATGACTTGACGTGAGTGCGCATCATCCAAACACATGCAGATAGAATGGTAGGCCTGTGATATAACGACATGGTGAAAGATAATGTTGTTTTGTTCATTGTTTAACCAAAGATTCACGTGCACAGACGGTGGCTGTAGACAAACTCAACTACACATATAACTGGAATAACTTCCTTAGGATTAGTTCATAACTATGAATGAAAACAATGGCCCAAAATGGCCCAAGTAAAAACCTGAATAATCACACAGTCTTAAACTCTCCTCTATACTCTATATATCCTGCATGTGCTAGTAAATTTCGGTGAAGTTTCTTTCTCCAGTCTTTCTTGGGTTTGTTATGCTGTGAATAATTCTTTCTTCTTTCCTTCTGAAAACTGATTCCAGATTTTTTATTTCTATTTCGTCACTCTCGCCAGCTTCCAGCTCCTCAGTTGAAAGTTCAAACAAACAAACTGTAAACTAGTTTTTCACTCGACATGTCCTTATCATGAGCACTGAGGTATTGTCAGAGATAGTGCAGCTTGTAGGTGAGGTTGAAGACCGAAAGGTCAGGAACAACGCCAGTAAGTTAAGCCAGAACTCCGAGCAGGAGAGATCACGTTTACTAACCGAAGACAAGATGCAAATACAAAGCAAACGGTAAATACAAAGCGGTAATATAGGTAGCAAGCTAATTATGCGCGAAACGTGTGACAATGACTAAACATCAGCGTGCAAGCAAAGCGAAACGACAGCGTGCACAATGTGTCACGCTACGTAACTAAACAACAATACGAAATATGGCGTGACTTCTTCTTTCTTCCCCTTGCCTAAGTAGATGAGCAATAAACACAAAGCAAAGTTCGGCTGTGGATTGGTAATAAAAGGGCAGATACAAATATATAGCTAGAGGTCACTGCGTAAATTAAATACTACATCATAGTCAGGTATTAGTGTGGAGTCAAGCACGGAGTTCGTAGGGGCAGCTAAGTGACATAGTCCTTGAGGTAACTCGGACGACGGGTAGGACGGCCAGACCGGCGTGGGCCAGATGAGAAAGCAGACTCCGAGATAGGAGCATCAATGATGTCAGACACGCTTCCACCCGTGAGAGGAGAAGACTCGGGCACAGGAGTAATGTCAGACTGGGGATCTGGAGGAATAACGAGCTCGCTAGGAACTAAAGCAGGAGCAGGATTCGGAGTGCTCTGAGGCGTAGGAACGTGAGCAGGTTCCCCGACAACGTACCCAGGCTCCTCGTCGATATCTTCAAGGTACGAGTTGGAGCTGTAACGGCGAGAAAGGTTAGAAGTCGTCTCTACTAGGTCAGGAACGCGATAACATTCAGACAGTTTGACGCGATAGGATGTAGAACGCAGCTGTGAACCAGTGAACTTACGTACGTTGCACCACAGGCCATCTACGGAGACCACAAGATACCGACTGCGGGCATGCGTTTTGGAACCATCAGAGGTAATGTAAACTAAATCGCCGACCTGAACGGGCATGGAAGGGCGAGGACAGCATCCAGGAGCTTTGGATCTCTCACTAGCGGGATGGTTACCGAGCCGCAAAGAGTGCTGTTGTCGAACAACTTGGAGGTCAGAAAAAGGGATCTGTGCGTTGGTGAATTGGTCGCGTTGAAGCCACATCTCGCGGGCAGACAATCCTCTGTTGCGGATACGGGTGTTGAGATTGGCAGTCGCCACAGCTAAGGAGAGAGGAGTGATTGTACCACCCTCAGGGCAAATACGGAGGAGCTCATCACCAAGTTCAGCTACGCATTTCTCTGCCACAGGATTCTTGTTTGGGTTTTTGATTCGACCGACTTCTACAGCAAAGCCATACTGCCTAAGGATTTCATCGCCGCACAGCGAAGCGAAGCCAGGAGCGGGATCTACCCTTATCACGGAGGGGGGGCCAGACAGAGGGCGCAGCTCAAGGCACAATCGGAGGAGACCAGAGGGAATGGAATCACGACGTTCGTCATCTAACAAGCAGCTAGCAGTGAAGGAAGTGGAGGTCTCGCGGACGACAAGTATCAACTGACGGTAGCGTTTTATAACATCTGCAGCGAAGGAAATACCATAGCCGTCAGGAGGATCGGAGGTTGACTGTTCAACAAGACTGGAGGGAACTTTCTTCAGAGAAGAGCATAGGTGACAACACTGCGAGCACCGTTCCAGGGCTTTGTCCAGATCTAAGGCGAAGAAGTAACGCTGTGAGACCAGTTTCATTTGGTGACGGGAAGGGTGGTCCAACTTAACGTGCAGGGCAGCAAGGAAGCCATCAACGACGGAACGGGGGATGACTATACACTCAAGGGGCGCAGCGAATGGTTCGTCACGTTTTACGACGAGCAGGCCGTCACGGGAAATGGAAACTAGGTTTAGGTAACGCTTGACGTCTTTGATGTTTGTCAGCTTCTTTGACGGGCGGGTTCCCTGCTTAAGATGAGAGTGGACACGCCATAAGTCAGGGCACTCTAGCTGCGAATGGAGCCAGGCGGAACGGCTGGTGAAAGGAAGGGACGTCTTCCCCGATAACACGTCGTGAACAGATATGGGACGTACAGCCAGATCTTCAGCCTCGGATACAAATGAACAGACTTGGCAGCGAGGGTCGTCGCAAGCGGGTGCGTTACGACTGGCAAAGTCAGAAGGCAAGTTCGCAGAGCCGGCTAGGTGAAGCAGCGTGACTTGATAGCGGCTGACGGATGATAAGAATGAAGTCACTCGTGGGCTGGAAGAGAACTGGCCACGGCAGAGCTTGTCAAAGGCCTGAACACAAGGCTTGCTATCAGTCAGTACATAAGTCTTAAACTTTGACTGAATTATATAAGGAGCGAAATGCTTGACAGCTGCTGCAATGGATAATGCCTCTATTTCACATGGTAACCAGGAAGCTTGAGGTTTTTTAAACTTGGCACTGAAATATCCGGCGAGGTGGAGCTTCTGGTCCCGAAGTACATAAAGCGTTGCGCCAAGGCCATTCATCTTGACAGAACCATCGGTCGCGATCCAGAGCTGATCATCGGGCTTGGGGAGAGTGATGGATCTGTTGGACATGAGTACTTCTTGACACGAGCGAAAACACATCAGGAGCTCATCAGACCAGGAAATGGTATCCTGAGACTGACGACCAGCCGTAAGTGACTCGAGAGGAGCGAGGAGTTTAGCAGCTCCACTAAGGACCCGGCCAAGCATCTTGTACGACCCAACAAAGGCACGGAGGCCGCGGACGTTCTTGGGAGGCTCGCAAGAAGCCAGAGCAGCTACACGATGGGGAGAAGCGCGAATCGAGCCTTGGGACCATATCCAACCGAGAATGGTGGTCGAGGCTGGGCAGATTATGGTTTTCGCAGGCGAGAGGCGAAGGTCGCAGCGATCAAGAGCCGTGAGGACCTTTCGCCAGTTTGTAAGGAGCTCTTGGTGAGAATTACCACCGCAATACAAGTCGTCGGCGATCTTAGCGACACATCCCTCCTGAAGGAGATCGCCCAGGACGCGGCACATCAGCTCCTCGAGGGCTGTCTCAGAACCAGGGATTCCCATGGCGCAGCGCGTGTAGACACGAACACCTTTGAAGGGGGTAACCACGCCACAATACTTCATGGAGTTCTTTGCAAGGGGGATTTGGTAGAACGCCTGGGACAAATCAGAGACTATGATGTACTTCCAGCAAGCAATCTTGAGAAGGGTGGAGTCCACGTCTGGCATTAGTGAGGGCTGAGGTTTACTATAGCGGCCCACGTCAGTAAAGGCTGTGACCAAGCGGAAGCCGCCATTCCTCTTCTTCACTAGGAAGGAGGGATTCAGATATTCCACCACAACCTCTAAATCTTCTGGTCGACGGAATACACCTTGAGACTCAAGTTCGTCAAATTTGGTTTGAAGCAGGTCGAGTTGGTCACGAGAGTACTGAGGGACACGCCCTTTGCGCTGGGGAGGCTCGACAGGTCCCATATTCACAACTCCTTCAATCGGACCGGCGGCTCCATTATAACCAGGGATGCGGGAATCGAAGACCAATAGGAACTCCCTCAGGAGCGAGACGAACGCGGCTTTCTCAGAGGAGGATAACAAACCATCAGGGTCTACATGTACGGACTCAATGGGGGAAGAGGGAGGAACAGTAAACTTTGGAGATGGCTCGGCGGCTTGAGTTGAGGAGGACTCTGTGGGAGATTCCAGAACAGTTAGACGTGCTTGGCATAAATGGTCGTGCTTACGGACAAATAAGGGCTCTTCGGTATTGTTGAGAAGTCTCAGCTTACCGCCAATGGATTGCACAATATCAGGTGGAGGCCAGGTGTGAGTAGGTTTGAGGTGACTAGAAGAGACCGAATCCATGCGCGGCTCGATGGCGAGTGTAGCATCTTTAAGCAGCTCTGAAGGGGCGTCGATTTCAAGGAATTCACCCGGCCAGACGGTGGTGTTAGTGTTCGGGGCGCGAAGGAGGTGGCAAGCTCTGACAGCGTAGTGGGTCTGAGGACTTTGAGAACAGCCATAAGACGCCACGTCACACCCAGCGATGATAATCTCACGTTTAGCGGGACGGACTGCGATGTCGTTGGAGGTCATGAAGGGCGTTCCAGCCAGTATGTCAGCATCAAGATCCTCGACAACGAGCGCTTCCAGAGTAAGTGGTCTACCATGACGAATCAGAGGAAGGCGAGTCTCACCAACAACAGCTAACGGGGTACGACCGTCGGCCTGCAAAGCGGTCTGGGAGCTTTTAGTCACCTTAGCACCAATGTGCCGAGCTAGGGAGGCTCTCATCATATTAGTTTCTGCGCCAGTGTCGATTGTTAGACGTAAAGGGTGATAACTGTAAAAAGCGTGAAGGAATGGAGACTGTGAGACGTTTACGCGGCGAGTAACAGGAGGTTCCATAGTAGGTAGAACTCCGGAGGGACAATGCGGCATATCTGAGAATTCTTGAAAATCTGAAGGGCCAGGCTGATCAAGGCTGTGCTGGTAATCATAACTGGTCTCATCTAATTCAATGCCAGTCACTTGGGGGCCTTGGACATGAAGAGACGGTCAGGTTCGGGCAGAAACTTGCAATTGCTGAGGAAATGAGACCGAAAATTTGGGCGACCAGCCTGCTGGCAAAGAGGACAGGACTTGACAGCTCGAAGCTTGGGTAGTAGCCTGCGACGAGCGGAAACAAATGAGCGATGATCAGTCGGGGGAGCAGAGCGTAAGACCTTGGATTCATCACTGGTGTGGAGTTCGTCAAGTAACGACTCGAGAGCTTGAGAGATCTCAGGTTTCACAGAGGCCAACGTCCTACTACGTAACTCGGTTCCATATCGCTGTTTCACAAGCCGCGGAAGGCTGGGATGGAGTAGGCGTAACCAGGTAAGAACAACAAAATTTTCGAGGGATGGAGATAGTTCTTCATCAGTGTCAGGAATCTCTCCATGATGAGTGATTCCGCTGGAGGTAGTGAGCAGGTTGTCCTCAATGAAGGCCATTAAGCTTTGTAATAAATCCTCAGGACGTTGTTCGGGCTTTAGAGAAATATTCGCGAGGTCCAAGAAACGGGAACCGGTTAACTGCAAGCCATAATGCTGCCGGATCGTTTGCCAAACGCCGCTAATAGATGCAGAATTCTTGACGATTGAGCTCCGGGAAATGATAGGGGCGTAATTGGCAATTTGGCCGAGCATCATTTCCAAATGTGTTACCTTTTGTGCAGCAGTCCTTCTTCTCGCCGCTGAAACAGACTCAGGATCGTTGGAGAAACCACGTAGAGGCGTAGCGTTTGTTTTTTTTCCCCACGACGATCCATCAGTAAGAAAGTCTGCAAAGTTCGGATCGAGGGACAGGATGTACTTTAAATTGTTTTCCCAGGCATCGATCGAAGTGATAGTTTCATTCGAAGAAAGCGACCACTGTTTCGGCGCTCTGTGTGAAGTCATCGAGTCTACGATTCACGAATTCTGGTTTGGTTGCTCAGAGAAGCGGCAAATATCGAAGAACACTGTAACGTCCTTGTCTCTATGGGTTCTTGGAAGAGTCGGCGCTGCCACCACGCCAGTAAGTTAAGCGAGAACTCCGAGCAGAAGAGATCACGTTTACTAACCGAAGACAAGATGCAAATACAAAGCAAACGGTAAATACAAAGCGGTAATATAGGTAGCAAGCTAATTATGCGCGAAACGTGTGACAATGACTAAACATCAGCGTGCAAGCAAAGCGAAACGACAGCGTGCACAATGTGTCACGCTACGTAACTAAACAACAATACGAAATATGGCGCAAGTGTAAACTCCTTTAGTGAACAGGCAGGAGTATAAAAAAATAAATTACCGTTATTTACCCTCGGTGCCGAGCAACTACATGAAACAAATAATTCCAATCAAACATAACAGTTTAAAAATCCCAACTGGCGGGAGACAGACCAGTTGGCTATTTACAGGCGTGGCCGAGATAGAGCGGGACCCAATCCCTGGGCCTCCGCATTGCAAGTCCATCGCTCTAATCGCTCGGCCAAACTACTTCCTTCAGGAGTATATAGCAAAAGAATCGAAAGAAACCAGAAATAAACTTCTAGCCAAAGTGAATTTATTGCCTTAATAAAGTTTGGCGGGTACACACGCCCGGGAATTTTGTTTCGTATCAAAGACCACTTGTTGCTCAGCTCAGAAATCTGAGGCTGCCCTGCTGCCTCGGAAACGGGAAGGAATCGGGAGATTCACGACAGTTACGCCCTGCTCAGTTCACTACTTCTCATTTGCTGGTCGCAAAAATCAAAATACACGACGGAAAATATAATAGTTCAGGATTTAAAAATCTTTGATAAGTGGAGATTTTACATCTTGGCGGAAAAAAAAATAACAACTCTACGAAATCAGAAGTAACGGAAACAACAAGTCAGACCCCGACTTGCGTGGCGCGCGCAGGGGTAAAGACGCGCTCGAGTAAGAGTGGCGTGCCGCTCTTATACTTGCGCCATATTTTTGGCCTGCTACTCAAACTTCAGTCGACACTGAAGTGATTCAGGTATCTGTATAAAAGAAGAAGGCTACGTGCTTGGCAGTGTGCACGTGCAATCATGACGGTGGTATGTGCTACGCGGTTTGCTTAGACTGAGCGCAACATGGGGAGGGGGGAGGGGGGAGTCAGAGGAGGAAGACGACGCCTGCGGTAACGGTATTGTTTTCGTTATCGCCATCTTAATTTGCACGCAAAAATCGGGTGGATTTCTCCTCTCCACTTTGCGCTACACTTCCTTTCCGTTTCTGTAGGCTATACGGCTCTCGTACTGGTAGAAAACCCACACCGTAAATGCCAAGTAACCTATTCCTCTCATAATCCCACTTTCAACCATTTCTTTACAGAATAAACCTCACAATTTCCTAAAAGTGGTTTACGGAAAGCAAAGCAAATTTCCTATTCACAACTGGAAAGACAATTGTCTCCGTAAACCTATCGTGGGCGAGTTGACATATGGGCGGATCGATTCTTTACTCAACAACTAAACCGCTCCAAATAAGGAACTCTTTCTCAAACTATTTTATTTGGTCAAAATTCTATTCACAGTTGAAAAGTACGCTATTCAGGAAACAAAAAGGAGTTACGTTACAAGCTTCTGGTTGTATCCAATTACAAGCATGGACACTTTTCTGCTGCTTCAAAAATTATAGAAAATGAAGTACTCGCAAAGGGTCGCCTCTTTGTGTCTTAACAAAGTTAACAGCAATTTAATGCATCTTGAAGTGGGGTACAAACACCCGCTCGCAAGCTAAACGAACCATTTAACTACTTCTTTGCGTCCAAAACGAGAATAGATTATTGTTATTTACATCCAGTTGAGAGAAAAACACGTGTTTTATTCGTGAACAATGCAATGCCGTCATAAGGACAAGAATGTTTACTGTAATGTTTGGGCTTGAAGAGTCAATAGGGAAGACGCCAAGCTGATTTTACAGATGCAACTCAAGCAATTCTTCAGCCAATTCTTTAAGCTCCACAAATTCATGACACAAAGCCTCGCACAGCACCTTGTAAGTCGCATTCGAGCCGTCCCTTCTTTTCCATGCAAACAACATGCTTAGTGCCTTTTCATTGTACTCTTCGTTGTTCTTATGGAATCCAGTGATGTCTCCGTCTTCGAATTTCAGACGACGCGCAAGCGCCTTCCAGGAGTCTCCAAGCCTCCGTGACAACCACTCCAGCTCATCCCACGATGGCGACCCTTCCTTCGTCACTGAAATACAAAGGACATCAATTATTCTAGTTCACCACTATATTTTCTGAGTCTGATTGGTTTTCACTCAACACGTGACGTGATATTGCTCATCCGCCGACATAAACTATCATGCAATCGAGGAAAATGCCCGGATGTAAAGTAACAGTTCACGAAAAAGACTGTTTATTTTTCACTGAGTTTTAACTCATCAATAAAACGGCTGCCTACATTATATTTTTATCTTTAAGTCATTCCCCTTTTTATTACAACCTTTCGCCTTAAAGTGCATATGACACAAAACTTTTCTTTAGCTTATTCGAAAGAGCTTTCAAATTGATGAAGAACGGCGTTTATTTTATTGTGATAGCACTCTTGGTTACCGAGTTATTCAAGATTTTGATTTATGCAAATTAGGGGACTTGTGACGTCACGCCCCAGAGGATAAAATCAGAGTTCCCCTCCCCAAGAAGTGCTATTTGTTCTTGATGTTCATTCAGCGGGTGCGAACGAATATGGACATTACACAGCACAAGTATAAGAAAGTCTGTTGGACTCTGAAGCAATAAATAAGGCATTTTTTCATTTGGGAAGGTAGAGGTCTGGTATGGTGACATCATAACCACTATCATAATGTGTAGTTCTTGCAACACATCAACCCTGCAAAATTTCAACCCTGTAGACTTAGTATTTGCACAGTTATTCCATATTTTGTGATTTTACTTCATTTTGTCTCCACCTTGTGACGTCACAAGTCCCCTAATTTGTATAAATCAAAATCTAGAATAACTCGGCAGCCAAGAGTGCTATCACAATAAAATAAACGCCGTTCTTCATCATTTTGAAAGCTCTTTCGAACAAGCTAATGAAAAATTTTGTGTCATATGCACTTTAACGGTCAACGGTCAACAATTGAATTGTTGAGCTGTAAACTGTAAATTTTGGTTTCAGTGGGTGCCATCCGGAATAAAATTTAACGGTGAGCAATAAAAACAACAGAGTGTTTTTGTCTCGGGACTGTCGGTCTGGTATATAGCTGCCCTTAGAAATTTGATGCCCTTAAAAAGTTGTTTTAATAACATCAAACTATCAGGCCGACAGTCTCTCGGCACAAGCACTCTATGGGTGCATGTTTTTGGGACTATTCTGCTCATTCCTGTTTACGGACGAGTGAATAAGTAGGGTGACGTTTTTTTATTCACTCTGACATCGGAAAAGGTCCCGAAACCCGGTCCCGAAACAACACGATTACTGCCTATTCTGAGTATTCCTATTCCGAAATAGCCCCCACCCGCCAAAAATAAATAAATAAATGATCAATGAGGAGACCGGAGCAGACGGGCAGGAAAGTAATACACTACTTGAATGACATGTCATTTAAAATAATAGCATCAAAATATTAAATTATTTATTACCTGTCAAACCTAGAAGTTTGATTTGCTTGCAAGCACTGCTACAAGGAATCGGAGACTCTCCTTTTCGCTTTAATCTGCACTGATCTTCATTTCCTGCAACAGTCACCAGATACTGATTACAAAGTAGGAGAGAAAAACGCCATTCTTAGAAATCCTGTAGGATAGCTTGGTTGCACCAGCCGCCATCTCTAACAAAGCATAGAATACCATAATCTGCTGTTGGGTGTTAGGACACGCTTCAAAGAAGCGTACAAAGCCTTGCTGGGAAGTTCTCAATCCTTAAGAAGTGCCAAGAAAAACTAGGGTATTCAATTTGTGAAATACAATTAACCCACTTAAAAAAATTGTAAACGTTGATGGACTTACAAGTACTGTATTTGCTGGCATTAACTGTTCGTTTGATTAACAGATTATTGCAGCATTTGAGTACTACTTTGGTCATCTAACACTTGGACTGTCGATTTCGTTTCAACTCCTCCATGTCACAACTCTGTCCAGCCCTCCCGCATGGCATGTACTAGAACCCAGAACAAGAAAACCAAACCACCGAAACCGGAAACGACCGAAACGATGTTTAATGCACGCCCTCCCGCATTTGTTAAGTTGACTGAATGTTTTATAAGTCAGTTAAACTTTTCAAAAAAGAAACTGATAAAACAGCATGATACAATCACTTACCTAGGTTATCTGTCGATTCAAGGCTCTTCATAGCCTAAAAGAAATTAAGATGTTTTGTCTTGACTAATGTCTCAGTATGAATCGTAGGTACTTCTGCTCACGTTTCGTTCGTTTTCAAAAATGACTAGTCATAAAACGTTACCTTCAAAGTCAAAATATTTTATCTCGGAAAACAAAACAAAACAAAAAAAAGACAAAAAGCAAACTACAACAAAACGGAGGCAGACAAAAACACGTTCACTGCACTTCAAATGACAAAACAAATGAAAACTAAGGTATTGTTTCACCCTTTCTTTTTTCCTTTTCCGCGTTCCTTGCAGCCAGAATGATGCTGCAGGAGATGCTACAGAAACTTCTACAGCAATCCAATCTAAGATTACTTATGTTTGAAGAATAGTGCAAAAGAATGAACAGCTAGTCTGACATATGAAACGGTAAGATGTACAGACGAAGATACTGGATTCAGTCTTGAAAGTACATCCGCTACAATGAATCTCGAGTGAAACGTACCAGACAGGCACAAAAAAAAAACCCAAACCAAAACAAAACGAACAGTTGCAAGAATGGGCAAAAATAAATAGATTTTAATAATTTCAGTATACAAGAGGTAAAACCCCGTGACTCGTTAAGAAAACAACTGACCTCAACCCAGGGTTGGAGTGGCTCCAGTGGAAGAGGGTGTTCGGCTTCTATACAACAGAGCTTTGTCTTGGGGTGCAGAGAAATGTAATGAGCACAGTCGTGGTGCTGACAACATTTCTTGACGTGTCGCATGCAGGGTTCCGTGTTCCTTCCTAAACAAGCTGTACAAAGAACACACAACTCCTCGGTCATTGAATGAAGCCAGTGACATTCTCCTTTAAGCTTTTCCAGGAATGCGTTTAAACGTCTATAAAAAAAAGATGAAAAATAAATAAATAAACAAATAAACAAACAGATGGAGGCAGTGTAAATAAACAAAAGTTTTTTTTCTCTCGTAATATCAGAAAGTGACACATAAAGCTTATTTAAAAGTTAAGCTCCAGAGTTCTAATGTTGACACATCAACATGTTGCCGTTTGTCATTATCAACGGAATCATTACCGTCATCTTGGTAAGGAAAGGAAAGTAAAAGAAAAAGCCCCACAGCTGACTATCCTATTACTAAAAATACCAAGGCAACCCCCGCTCACCATTACTCCCGAAACAAGGAATGATGACTCTAAACATGATGGTGAATGAGAATCAGAAAGTGGATCTCATGATGAAAGTTGTGCCTGTGGATCCAGCAATACAGTGGAACCTCGATTTAACGAAGTGCCAAGGGACTGGGGAAATTGTTTCGTTCTATCGAGGTCCTTTTCCAGACATTTTACAAGGTGGAGCTGAAAAATATTGTCCCTTACATAGAGGACTTGAAATATTCGGTAAATTTAAAAACTCTGTCAGAAGAGCTAGTACTTTCGCTAATTCAACTTGAAAAATTTAATGAGATTCTCATGGCTATTGATTTGAAAAAACAAATTGACAAACTATTAATGCCAGTTGAAAAACGTGACATTCTTATGATTAAAACACTTCCTTAAACTTTCATTTCGTTGAAGTGGGATGCTGGCAGTGGCTGCATCAGAAATCTTAGACACGATGATTCAGTAGAGGAACAAACTTAGGAAATTTAGCGGAAGCTGGAAACAGGCCTAAAAATATAGATTTTTTTTTTGTTGTTTTGGATTACTGATGCTGTTATTTCCTCACAGTCTAATAACCCACCTGAGAAAATTGACCAAATCTTTTAACTGACTGGAATCACCCCGTACTCGCAAAATACGAAACTTAAGGACTGTTTTGTAGCACACTAAGTGGAGGAAATGGTCTTGATCGAGAGCAAATCGGGCTTCATTAGCGTAAAGCCTGTACTCGTGGGTATGTTTGGGATCGGACAGCCATTTTCCAAAGAGTACCACCAGTCGGCAGAAGAGCCCACTTGGAACATACTTAGTTCCAGGAAACGTGAGGTACACTGGTGCTGGGCAGGTATTCTTCATCTCGTGTTCTGTGATTCCTTCCTCTCCTGTTGTTGTTAGCATACATGGGACAAGGATGATTGAATCTTCAGCTGTGCTTGCCGGCCATTTGCATATTAAATTGAACTTTTCCATTAAAGAAATTAAGGACTCTTTAATGGAATCTAATTTCTGCTTCCGGCAGGCATGATCGAGCAACCTTTTGCGAAGAACTCCTTTCTCTTGTAGCTCTACGCGATCTTGTGAAAGAGAGAATGTCTCATCGTCACAAGGTACTACATTTATAATCTCGCAAAGGACGTTGATAAGCCATTGGGGGTCCAAGATAACCAGACCATCATCGTCACCAGTATGTTCATGGTAAATTATGGAACCACGAGCCTGCAGAAAATACAAAAGTTCATCAAAGTCATCCTCATTATCAAATTTACAGAATTGCGACGCAATTTCTTCACGAAATGCTTTCTTTGTGAGATACTTCTTTCCTTGCTTGGCTTCTTCGACAAGTTCTTTCTCAACACGATGCCATTGTAAAGGGATCTGTTTCTTTGTGTGCGGCATTTTCTCGGCTAAAGCCAGTATCTCCTTTCGTAACTTCACGATTTTCTCTTGTCCAGTTTCCAAACCAGCTTTTGTGTTATCGATGGGCAAACACGTGACAAAGTGCTGACGAAATTTTTCAGGAAACCCCTGACAGGTCTTTCGTATTGAGTCAGCGTCTTTGTCTGGGTCTGGACAGTCAGCATGGGTGCCCACTACTATGACGGGGGGCAGCGAAAACTCAGCTGTGGATGCCTCACTATCATCATAGTTCACCAACGAATGAATCAAGTCCATCCACCTCATCAGGTGGTCTAAATTAGTGTCCTCACAATCTCGGGCTGAAACAGTGTACTCTTTGTGATCTCGATTAACTCGACACTCTGCCCTGTCACTTAGTTTCTTGGTGAGATCAAACACTAGCAAGTAGACGTCCACTGCAGACATAAAGATGGGATGTATGGCTCGAAAAATGTCTTGTCCCGCAAAATCCCAAATGACAGGCCAAATTTTGTCATCTTCAATTTTGTTTTTCTTAAGCTGTTCTTCTACAAGGGGGACTACCTCTGGAGGCATTTGTGTCACTTGACTCGCATTGACATCTCTGTGTGCTTTGTCATAAATCAGTGGTTCTTCAAA
>JAEMWC010000032.1:1952500-2093956 GCA_016490735.1 Pachyseris speciosa | reverse complement strand
TATCCAGAATAGTGGTTAGGATGGCCTCAAAGTTTGATTGGATAAATACCACCCGTAAGTGAAACATTTACATGCAGGATATACAGAATGTGGCGTGCTTTAATAATTGGTGACCGTTTGTTAACATCTGGAATTACATCATATCAAAAACTGTGAAAACAACCCCCCCCCCCCTCCACTTTTTAAAAAAATGGCTTCTTGTTGTGCTGATAGTCCCGTGTCGTAAGAACATTTAGTTTCCAAGGCAAGCTATCGTACCAATATCCGTAACACAACAAGCAGTTTTTTCGGTGCTACATTTTCTTTCATACATGGTTGAATTTACAGCTAAAACAATTCAGAGTTCATCTTTTCAAGTGACAGGTGGCTGAGCAAGCAGTTGTTTCCATTTTTCGGTGCTTCATTCTTCTTCCTGTTATGTACATGGTTAAACTTACAATTCAACAATTTCACCGTTTTCAGGTGAAAGGGTTTAATATCAAAATGAATAAGCTTGAATATGCACAGCAGGTAAAAGCAAATCATACATTGAAAACAATACGTAGTTTTTTTTAACGAACTAGGTTTGTCCATCCGGCTATTTTCGCCTATTGAATTTATTTAAACAAAAAAATGTTTCCTTCAAGGGATTATAGGCTCATAGCTCACCACGGACATTAGACTTTCTCTGGCATTTAAAATTTAGAACTCAACAATTTCACCATTACGGCGTAAGGCTCTAACAACAAGAGGCGAATAGACGTCAGCAGACTGGTAATGTCCAAGACAAAAATACGAGAGGTTAATTTTTGCGCGTGCAAGTACTATCCATACGGGTTTTTTCAACTAGATGAACTAAGAAAACGACCTGGTAAACACGGCCAATAAACACTCATGTCACGTGATCAATTTAAACCAATCAGACCTGGAGAAAATGATAAAGTGACCGATGTAAGCTGAGCTTAAGGAATACTTACTTCTGTAACATGTCAAGTAAGTATGATTTGGGTTTTGTTTTAATTTGCTTTTTGACTTAATGTTTCAGATGTTGATGAGTGTAGAAAGTTGCCTGGCCCTTGCGGAAACAGTACTATTTGTGAGAATACTATAGGGTCGTATAGATGTGACTGCAAAAGTGGTTTCATTTTGGAGGATAACAAGTGTGTTGGTAATTTCGTTTGGTTTCTTTGTTTGTCCCTATTTTCTATAAAACTGGAATGTATTCCAAAGCCTCTCTAGAAACGGTCTGGTTTAATCTGTTTTATCGGGAGTCTTATTTCTTACATAAAAAACAACTTTTACACATTCCGATTCGCCGACTGGAAAAAGCTATGGGGGCCCATGGTTTTTAGTGAGCTACAGCCATTTTTAAACTGATACAACTCAATGTTGAGGCATATCTGCCATGTTTTCAATGTGCATGTGCACGAGCGCGCGCTAATGACGCCATAAATTATGCGCAGTAAGGATGCACAATGCAATGCAATCACCTTAAATTTAGAATTAACTAAGCTTTTACTTATAACGAATTAAGTCTTTAGTACAATTTTTTGCCGTCCAGTCTACTTGTACAGCGGGTTTCCTTAGCTATGCTGACGTTAAGGTGCTCCCCTTCCTCTTCATCGAAAGAAAAGTTGATACACTGACATTTCGCAAATTTGGAATGTAAAGAATATGTTAAATATCTGGGAGTCCTCATAGATTATAAACTCTCGTGGAGGAACCATGTCGATTCTCTAGCCTCGAAAATTAGTAATGTCAAAACTAAAACATTTTGTTCCGCACCGCACACTTGTTAATATATACAATTCCCTCATTACTCCTTATTTGCGTTACGGTTTGATTGCGTGGGGCCAAGGCAGCAAAATTCAATTAAGTAAGCTTTTAATTCACCAAAAACGTACTCTTCGTTTTATCTGTTTCTCTGATAGACGTGATCACGCAATTCCTTTATTTTTGAATGCTCATATTTTACCCATAAATTTTATGTACTACAAATTACTAGCTGAACCAATGCATGATGTACAATGTAAGTAATGACTTTGTCCCGTCAAATCTAATCATTCCTACTGCGAAAATTCATTCTTACAATACGCGATCCTCGGTCTCTCAGAATTTCTATATCCAGAAATCAAACATTGAAATTTAAAGGAAATCATTTTCAAGAATTGGTGCAAAACTGTGGAATGAGATACCAAATAAGTTAAGGGCACTTCCTAAAGATAGTTTTTAAGAAGAAAATTCAAATCATTTTGTTTTTGATTAATCTATTAGAAAATGAAGATTCTTATGAAGATTTAGAATCTATCATTCCAAAAGTTAATCTATACTCTTCATAGCTGTACATCCTAATTGTCCGATCCTGTTTGTTTCAACTACTTCGATTTTGCTCTAAGTTTCTTACAGTGTATTTTAATGAACTAGTGCAATATGTGTTTCTCTTACGTACTATTTATTTAGCTTCTTCTGTAATACGTCTCTATTCTTCTTGAATTGAGCCTACCAGATTTCATTTAGTCTTCTTTCTCCTGGCCCGCCACGATTAGCTTTCGCTACCTGCGGCATCAGGTCTTTTATCAATGTATTCTTTGGAAAAATATAATAAAGTTATAGGTGATGTTATGTGAACATGTGAGATTCTGGTTTTCGATTCTTCTGCTCGTATTCTTAGATGAGGATGAGTGCAGTAACGGATCAGTTCAATGCCAGCCGCACAGTGAGTGCGTTAACACTAGCGGATCTTTCACGTGTCAGTGTAACACAGGCTTCTTCAGTAATGGTCCTTATTGTATTGGTAAGAATTTCCAATCTTGCTTCATTGTATCGACATATCTTGGCCAGATGTCAGTATGTACATTATTTAACACAATGTCTCTGGTAAGTAAACGACCACTCAAACTTTCGTTTGGTTTTCCCGTCCTAGTTTCTCGCTCGTTTCTTCCTTCGTGTTTAAGATGTTAGAGCGATTTTCGTTTAACCAACCAAAAGTTAGAAGTGGTTGAATATGTTATCTCCAGCGGCTATTACGAAAGCAATCTTTCACGAACAGTCAGGACAGGAAAAGTACTTTGAAAACCACTTGCCCAGTGGGCCAGTAAATTTCAGTCTTCACTCGCCCCCCTACATTGCTTCCCAATGGGAAAGTAACATTCCTTATCGGCAAACAATAGGCAAAATCTGAATTTAAGTAAAATTGTTCATCATTGTGGCTATATCTAACATCTCCAGATAAAGCCAGAACATCGTATTACAATTACTCAATTATAAAAACAAGAACATTTATTTCCAAGTTGTAAGAAGTTAAAAAACTCAACTCTTATAACATGATTTTCATATATTCATTCTCACATGCTCTATTATCTTTCAGTCATAGCAGTAGCTGACAATCACAAGGTCAAAAGTAAAAATGGCAGCTCTAGGCTGATGTGGACCATTACAAAATAATAATTAATTAATAGTTAATGCATAGAAATAATTATATACATATAAAAAGGATGAATACATGCAAACGAAAATGAGATGAAATATTTACAAACTGTTAAGTATCCATACATACCAGTTAAGATAAATATATATATATATATACAAATAAAACAATGGTTTTTAAAAATATATACAAAATCCTCGATGTTCTTATTCAAGTTGATGCAAGTTCCCTTTTTGAAGTTAATTTGATCGATTTCTTTGCATTTCTTTAAGGCGCGTTTAAATTGATCTTTAAAGCAAGCGTTTGCCCCATGGAATAGATTTCTTTGTAAGCATTTCAAGTTTGGGGCCTCATAATTCCACCAGTTTGCGACGGATTCTTATGAAACCTGGCGTATTTACTGCATTGGACATGAAACGCAAATCATTACTTTTTTGTCCTTTTGGCAATCTTCCCTACAGTATAAGAAATTGTGGTTGTTTCGTACAAAACGAACATAGAGCCTACGCAACTCCGTGGTCAAGTAGTTAAGCTTCTGGGCACAGTTGTTTAAAGCACGATTAAGCTAACCCCGTGCCAGTTAGATTGAACTCTGAGTGCAGTTTAAGGAGGCTCGAAAGGGTTTTTTGACCGCGCGAAGAGTGAATCCAAATGGATGTATCCCGTGCATGTTCCTACGCGATCCTCCCGCGAAGTTACGAGGCGCGAGCGGTGGGAGTTGTAAACAACAATGGCGGCCTCAAATAAAAAAGTAAGTCTGTCTTCTGAAGCTGAATGCGGCTATTTGCTGAATAAAAAGGGGAAGTTTGCTTCTAAAAAGAGCGTTGGGAACAGTATACTTTCCCTCAACACGATGACTCGGGCAAGAAAGTCAGCAAAGAAGCGCCGTTTTGACGATGATGCCCAAGAACGCGCGATCAACGATTTTATAGCTCGCAAAAAAAACAAACAAAGAAACAAGACGGTAGAATTTAGTACGTAAAACTTTACAACACTACACTACACTACACTACACTACACTACACTACACTACACTACACATGGCTTTAAATACTTTCGATTCATTGGCTGTTGAATGTCATAAACGTATTTAAAAAAATCCAAACTTCATGATACATGTACACACAGGACTCAGGCAAGGAAAACAGTCGAAAATTACGTGTAGCATGTAGTCGGGTCACGAATTATTGGCATGGAGGTGTTAGCAAAAGGGTTGGACAAGTTATGAAAACGGTAAGCAATGAATTTAAGGATCCAGTTTTTACTGAAGCTCGGCTTTTTTATTTACATTTTAACAAGTAAATATTACATTGTTTCTGAAGGAGTTCATTCAAAAGGAACTTCAACTTCACGTAAGCTTAATTTTATATGAAACAATTTTAACTCAAACAACTACAATGTACAAATAAGTATACATGCAGTTTAAAAAGTTTAAAACTTGACAAATATACCTGTACAGAAATTGAATGTAATCAGTCACTTCACACTATAAATAAGTTGGTGAAAATGGATAACTTGTCAAAAAGGGCCTGCATTGTATAAATAACAATAGTTTGTACTTGAGAGAGAGATCAGATATGCACTGTACAAATACCCTAAATCCTGCACAGCTCCTCAGTGTTTGATACCTCAAGACTTCTCCGTAATGGGGGCTGCAGATATTCCAACCAGCTGCATGAAATTTAAGTATTGTTCTGAGAAAGTCTTCCAGTTTTGAAATTCCTTCGAAGTCAACTGAACAACACCTTGAAATCTTCGCCGAATAACAAATTGGGCTGTGCTTATAAGGCACTGTTTAATTGTGAATTTTCCGCTCACGACGCATTGGAAGATGTGAAAGCACTTAGAAGGATTCCGTTTTCTCCGCCACCCGAGCCAAGCGCTGAAACTATTATGAATCGTGGAAAAACATCTTTACCGAACGAAGCCCTGCAACAAGCAACAGTTCTTGAGCGATGACAAGAAGTTGTTGACACCTTCAGCGGAAATCTCACTTACCTTCTGAATAGCTCTGCAAAGTTAACAACAATCCAGTAGTTGGCAGACTCCGGTTTGGCCTTCAGTACTCTTCAAGAAATTTCAAACTTGGAATAAACGGTCTTTATGGAGTTATGACACTCCCTCCATCGTCTCGAAAGTTCTCGCGTCACCAAACCAAATCGTCGAGAATTTCATTGAACAGAAGAATAATTTCCTCAATATTAAAGTATTTCCACGCAAAATAAATAAGATCTTTTTCTTTGCTTTGATTTCATATACGTTTAGCCTGTTAATTCCTCTATTAATTGCCTTAGTAAGCAGACACGACTAGAGACAACGGAGTCCGATAGAATTTCGACTCTGTATGAGTCTCGTAACTCGCGCGAATAAGGTCAGCGATAACATGAAGAGCGCAACCGGAAATAATGATTTGCGCGAAATCGCGCGAACCGGAAATAAAAGGTGCAAAATGGTTATCAATTTATCTCAAAAATTTGCTCGGTGACCTATGTTGAAATTTTTCATGTAAATAGCATTCAACTTTATCTAACATTTTAGATATTTAAGAAACAATCTGTAGAGTAGATGTTTTTTAATCCTTAAGAGGCTATTTTTCGAATTATCTCCGTTTCCACTCTACAGAATTTTCTAAAATTTTCACAGAAAGTGAATAATATTGCAAACTTTAAAAAACGCTTATAAAAAATATAGGTCACCGAGTTAGTTTTAAAGATAAATTTAAAAAAGTGACTTTTGAGGGGTAGGTCTTTTGAGAGGTATGGTTACCATGACAACGCACATGACGTCAGAAGTTGTCTAAATTGAAACTTTAACAACCCTGTTGTAAGATAACCTACAATTTGTTTATGTGACTTACAGCAAAAAAAATAATCTTGAATTGTTTTGACATGCATATCAGCTGTAAGAAACCCTTTCGAGCCTCCTTAACGAGCGAGTGAAAACTTCGGTTAACTCCTAATCCTGGGTTAGCGTTAATCGGCTTTCAAACAACCGGGACCTGGTTGTTTTCCATTGAAACTGAAGAAAAATATTTGCTGGTTATGAAAGCCATTTTATTTCAAAACATCAAAGAGGTTTTTCTTTTATTCTTTTTCACTGTAGATTTCAATGAGTGTCTGAGCAATCGTCATAACTGTGACGTCAACGCATGGTGCACAAACACAGCGGGCTCGTATAAATGTTTCTGTAAAGAAGGGTATCATGGGAATGGATATGCATGTGAAAAGGATGGTGAATAGCAAGTAGAGAGTAAGTCTGCACAATATCGTGATACTTCCTTTTACTACTACTAGTGATGATGATGAAGTTGACGACAATAAACATAATAGGTCTCTATAATAGTAACTTGACTGAATACCAAGCCTCGAGCATTTTTTTTTTTTTTTTTTTTTTTTTTGGCCACACGACAAATAACATTATTACAATGAAAACAAAAAAGGTAGAAAAAATAGACGGAGGTAACAATGGCGAGGAGGCCTAAAGGAACCTATGTAGCTTATGTTAATTAGGCCTATTCAGTTATTGTTTTTATTTATTTTGCCAAACCACAAATAGCATTATTATAAGGAAAACAAAAAATATAGAATGGATAGAAGTTACAATGGCGAGGAGGCCTAAAGGAAACTATGAAGCTTATTTACAGGATGAAATTAAAAAAGAAGACCATGACGAAGGATACAATTACAATGTATCAAATGGCAGGTTACAAGCTGCAAATAAAGTTAATACCGAGAGAAAATTATGCATGCTGAGATGATATTGTGATCATCATCGCCCTTTTATTCGCGTTCAACCTAGAATGCTTGCCACTCTGGTGCTTAAGGCCAGAAAGACAGAAGGAATCGAGTAGTTTTCATGAAGTGGGCAGAAAACTACAACCAGTTTCAAAATCGTTAAGACACTCGCAATAGAAAAGAGCTTTTCTTGTCAGAAATATTTGAGTTATAACACACACACCCTTTCTCATCCTCCTTCAAAGTTGTTCGTCCACGTTTCAAGCATGGTGTTACACTGTTAGCAACTTTGATAAGAGGGGGAGGGGTGATGAAAAGCACAAGATCATGTAGACATCATTAGAGCCCATATGAGGAAGCGTCTCAAGTATTTTGCAACTTGTTGTAGTTTTTGCTGCCTCATGGGATACATTGAATCTTGGGGCTCATGAAAAATGGCAAATGTCTTTGAAGTGGTCACACTCAAGACTGTTTCTGCTGAGCAGTTTCTAGTAAAAAGTAAAGTATCGTCACGGTAATTCATTGGAATGTCTTCACTCGTCAACCTTAGTTTTGCAATCCCTGAGACAATGAAAGTATTTCTTGGTTTTTGTTTTCCAGACAAATTCTTCACAATGATTGAAGAAGTGAAGACCACTGGTATCTACTAGTGGTGTATTATATCGCCATGGCGAAAAAAGCAATGTAAGAAGTAGTCCTTGCTGAACTTTAGCAGATCACCTGATAGGGGCTGAACAAATGGAGAAACCTAAGGGAAAGATGCAGGTTTCTAAGCACAGAGCAAGCGAAAAGTTGAAAGGCTGCTTTTCAAGACAAGCAGACATGTCAAGAGTATTTTGCCACAAATGGACAATCGAGGAATATCAACATATTTCTCACTCAAGGCACAAACCAAATATGTTGTGATCTCGAAAAGGTGCCAAGCATAAAAGAGAGTAGCAATATCCCATTTGACAACTGCATGCTTAGTGACCTGGCCTTTGATTGGAAACGAGGCTGACGGTGACCGTATTTTGATACAGACTTCACTGCTTTTTTGTGTAAATCATGTTCTTATGCTAACTAGTTCAAATTTACATAGTGCTTTTTCATTGATTGCGGCCATTTTGGGGTTAATTTCGATAGTTTACAGTAGCTTTGGCAAAACCGCCTTGTAGAACTAATAGGGACCTTAAGGTACTACCATTTGCTATCCCAAACGAAGTACTCATATAAATTAAGTGATTCACAATGTAATTCCTACCCACGCTACCTTTTCCGCGATGGCCTTTTAGACAACGCTACCTGTAATTTCTGTAATGACAAAGAGCAAACACTAAACCACTTGCTGATTAACCGCCCTTCCATGGACTTTCTTCCGAACTTGGTGGAACACAAAAATAAATGAAAATTTAATTATAAATCCTAGTCACATACTTTATGGTTGGCATGAAAGGACAAGGCACTGGCGGATACTAAATTTCTGTTTACTAATTGCGGAAGTGATTTACGTTTCAAAATTATCTTCTCACTATGCATGAAAAACTTGAAACATTTAAAGAAATCGCAATTGTAAAAAAGCACTTCCTAAATATTATCGCCCTTAAGCTGTTCTACTTTAAATTCGGTTTACTGTCTTATCATTCCATATTATCTTCCTTACATGCCATTTTAGTTTCGCAATTGTTAACCAATGTAGTGGTTTTGTTTCGTTAGCATCGTTAGGTAGTCGGCGTACTTGCTTTCTTGTTAGTACTTTATTCAGGGCGCGACAAAAGTGTCCGATAGCCCGGGGATAGTGGAACGACCCGTCGGGCTACCATGTTTTTATCATGAGTTGCCCGACGGGCAAGCAGCATTTGTTGAAATAAACTCAGTGTTGGGAGTGTTTGATGTAATCGTTAAAGGTCATCAGTTGAATGTGTAAATAGCAAAGATTAATTGATCTTAGTAATATTCATTTTTTATTTTTTTCATTTCCTCAGCCGCTTCGATGATGCAATTTGTAGATCAGGTTTTGTTTATACTTTGGCAAATAAAGAAACTTGTTGGTAACTATTGTTTGCAACTCTGGCTCCATATCATAAGGCACATTCATGCTGTTGATTCCATATAAATTATTTACTGAAAGCCTCGATCATTTTGTATTTCACAACTGCGATCGTGAAAACAAGATCGTTACTAAAACACCACACGGGTACTACGAGTAACATACGAGTAACATACCAGTGCATATATACGAGTGACATACGGGTACATACAGATACAACGACAACTTTATTGACCCTTACACTCGAGAAAAATTAAGTTTAAATGAAATAAAAATTAAAACTAAAAGGGTGTTGGCTTCCTAAAATAACTAGAAAGCTAACAAGGCTAGGAAGCCAAACATACGAGTAACATACGAATACATACGATTGACGCACAGGTAACATACGGAAAATGTGGGTAATACGCATGAAATCTGCAAAGTAAAATTCAAGAAATTGGACCTTTCCTAAATCTTCTACAGTGCGACCTCTATTAAGCGGCCACCCTCGGTGGCCACCTCGCTTAATAGAAGTTGGCCGTTTAATAGAGGTACAATGTAAATTGGGTAGAAATGGCAGTCAACGTGATTTATTGACTCTATATTGCAAAAATGCTTGTTGAAAAGTGAAGATAAATTCAAAAATCATTGTAACAAAACATCAAGTGCCCTGTATTGGCGCATTTCCAGTCCGTGTACTGTACCTCTAACACAGAGGGCATGCTACTTGAAGTACAGTACAGATGTTGCCTATGTGCAGAAAAATGTGCTAATCTATGTAACAAAACCAAGTTTCAAATGAAGAATGATCCTCGCAGTTGTGAACGCAATTTATGCATTTGCGAAAAGAAGCCTGAAAATAAATTCAGGACTTCAACGGGGTTTGAACCCGTGGCCTCGCGATTACCGGTGCGATGCTCTAACCAACTGAGCTATAAAGCCACTGACGTTGGGAGCAGGTCAATTGTGGGTTCATATGTTCCCGTGAAAGAAATGAGTGTGAATGATATATGAAATGAATCATATGATTCATTTCCGAAATTCATATATGATTCATTCTTCATTTGATTTCATTTCCGAAGTTCATATATCATTCATTTCATATATCATTCTCAAAACCAAGTTTCTTAGACCTTTTTTAGACCAACAGTCTGTGTTGCAACAAACACGAGAAAACCTTTTTGTTGACATTTTTATTGATTAATTTTCTGCTTTACGTTTACAACATGTGAGTCGTGCCTTTATTTTTGAAACTTGAGTGTTCTGCTTGAAAATGTCATCCACGTAAGGACGTAAACAGATAGCCCCAGCGATGGCTGCATGTCGAGGGAGAAATCTCGAAAAGGTGACAGTAAAAGATTTCCAGTGTCAGATTGGGAATCGAAATCTCAAAGATACGGAGACACAAACTGAAATTAGTATTGCGCTATCATCACTTGCAAACTTCAAAGGAAACTCCGTGTCCGCGGCCTTTTTGACAGCTCCGAAACTCTCTGACGTCTCTTGCGATAAAACTGCGCGATCCTGTGAACCTGTGTCCGTGAACTGTCCTTCCGAACCTGAGAAACTCCGCTGTTTAGATATAACACAAATAAACGAAGCTATCGAGACCACTAAATTGCAACCACTCTCCCAAGACAGCATGGAACAGCAGAAGGTGAACAAAGAGGCTTGTAAAGCAAGCTCTATCACAAGAATTTCATTCTCACATCAAAAATGCTAACCACTCGATAGAAAACCTGACCGATAATGGTGAGCTCGAAACTTGTGATGGACAACTTCTCCTTACAACATCAGCCTCGCTTGAGAACCTAGTTAACAGTAATGTAAGTAATCTACAACGCTGTGACTGTGAAAAAGAAACGAAATTCGAATTTTGTTCGGTAAAACAAAATGCAATTGAAGCGTTCGAGTTCGAGTGTAGTCGATGTGCCTAGCCAACAATGCTTAGGCACCAGGCCACTGAAAATTCGCTCGCCACTTCCGGTGCCGCGAAAAAAGAACTTTTCTCCTCGAGAGATAATTGTAGTTGTTGGATTTTAAAACAATTCGAAAGAACAACAGATTTTCTTGGAATTCAAGCATGGGTTTCGCGACAAAATGAAAAACAAAAAGTATGCTCAAAAGAGTGGTCAAAGAAGCACATTTTCCATTCTCATTTTTTTTTCTATTTTTCATCGTAAGCCAAAACGCATGCTTAAATTTCTTCAAAACGGTTTTTGAATTGTTATTGTACAGAAAATGCGGAAAAAAGGTTTAAGCCATTTAGTTTAAATGCATTTTTCTGTTTCTGGTCACGTGACATAGGGCGTGGTCCGATGACGTCATGAACTGGACCATATTTGCCCCCTATGGGTATTGTCCAAATTTGATCCAATTGAAGCGTACATGTGCAGAGTTATAGCAAATTGATTTTTCCCTAGCAACGGCATCAAAAGATACATGGGCCCTTAACGGTTATCATACTACTTTCATTATTTGTTGTTTAAGAAAGCTTTATGCCAAGTTTTAACGGAAAATGATGTTTTGAAGTGGTCGTTCTGTCCAACTTTCGAACACTCCTGTCGATCTTTCAGCCTTTGTTCGCTTCGGAGACTAGAAGAACAGTAGAACGAAACTCTTGAATTTCCCGGTAGAATATCAATATTTGCCAAACTCCGCCTCCGCAAACAATAGGACAAACGCCGACGCTATAAGGCATTGAAATTGAGAGGTGATAACTTAACCATCTTACTGAAAGTAATGCTTTGCGTGAGTTGCAATAAACACGAAGTCTCAACACACACTTGTTCATCGCAAATTTTCAACGTGACGTCTGTGCAAGAAATGCAGCGCGTTGATCGGGCGCTCTTTTTAGAGGTTATTGAATTCCCGACCAACCCCCGTTTCTTGCACATGTCCACTCCACTAAAAGGCTACGACCCAATGTTTTATCTCCAAATAAACAGCGAGGCTCTCTGGCAGTAGCGCGTTGTCAAGAAACAAAAACAAATGTTTGAAGTGCTTCAAGACAACTCAGTTGCTCCAACTTGGCTACAGACCATCACTGAAGCTGCGATCGCGATCATCACTGAATAGTGACCTGTAGAAGCCAGTAGGATGCCTGAACCGCTTAGCCATGTTGTCTCGAAACGAGCTTGAAAAAAATCAATGAATTGAATTACAAGCTCAACTTCTTATACGTTTTGATTTGCAGAAACAAATCAAAGCTTGAATAATTATTTTTATAAACAATGGAACATGTTTCCACAGGACTGAATAATATTGGCGAGAGCCGGCTCGAGGCGACCACTCGTTAACAAGTTTATTTCAGTTCGCTGTTTCCAGTTCTTGTTAAAACTTTTGAAAGTGTATGTTCTCTTACCCTGCTTGCAGAGTGGCTTCGATCATTCCTAGGTAATTCGACAGCGATTTAAGATTTCGAGCAACTATAAAACACGGGGCCACTTCGGTCCAGCTTGTCGGAAGGCTTTGACGAACGAGGCATATCAGAATCGGTCCTTATTGACATGCGAGAAAGTGGCAGAGTTTATAGTATGAGATTACCGGTAACAGTAAACCCCGCCATTACGTACAGTTTGGGTAAGAAAAAAGTGTTCATGGCATTCGGGTGTTGTTAAGCGTGATTGAAATCCGAGAAGTTGTTTTTACGACGGCGAATCAATTTTCTTGCGCCCATTTTATCAAGCGTGTCTACCGCTCCGAGCTTCTCTCAGTTCGAGCTTCTGAAAAAATAAACGAAAACAAAATCAGAAGACCTGCTCCCAACGTTTGTGGCTTCATAGCTCAATTGGTTAGAGCATCGCACCGGTATCGCGAGGTCACGTGTTCAAACCCCGTTGAAGTCCTGAATTTTTTTCAGGCTTCTTTTCCAGATTGCAAAAATTGCGTTCACAACTGCGAGGATCATTCTTCATTTGATTTCAATTCCGGGCGTAATGGCGGGAAGGGCAACTCTACGCAGATGTAGCCAAAATCCAGCTATTGAGGTTGAATTGCTGTGCCAATATTAATGTCACCTTGGTTTCTGTTTTCCCTAGAGTAACGAGTTTCTTCCCAGGTATTTCTGGGATTTATTTGCTGCTCTAAGTTTGATTCTTCATTTATCGTATTCAGGATTTCATTCCTAATATATTTGTCTTTTTCCCCATGACTTGTAAATTTCGTTTATTTATAGTTATTTATAGTTCAATTTTGTGTGTGTGTGTGTGTGTGTGTGTGCCATTCCGACCCTAATATTGTAATTTATTCTATGTAATTTGGCGTCCTAGCCTTGTTAACTTTCTAGTTATTTTAGGTAGCGAACACCCTTTTAGTTTTAATTTTTATTTCATATAAACTTAATTTTTCTCAAAAATAAGGGTCAATAAAGTTGTTGTTGTTGTCACAGTGCATGCTTGAAGTTTCAAACCAAAATGGCGTCGCTGTTTGAAAAATCCTTGCAGTATGCCTTAGAAAAAGGTGGTAAGGACTCTGAATTTCGCTTGCTGCGCCTTTCAATAACACGCGAACTCTGAAGTTCAAGTCTCAACCAACAACTGCGTTTTTCGCTGCAGTCAATCAAATTTCTTGCGACTTCCGACTGCTACCGAAAGGCTATGATCGATGATTTCTGAATTACATGGTCTAAAGCAGTTTCCGGCATGGCGGCTAAGTCTGCTGCTGTCCTTTACGTTTCTCAGGATAATCCATCGAACTTCCCGACTAAGAAGAAACGCAAATATTCGACGGTGAAGATGATCAGGTTAGGCAATTATTTGAAACTTGTCTCACGTGGTTTTCTGATGGCGAGTTTGGTGCGTTTGCTCGATTTTATTTCTTCATTTGTTTTAGTGAGAAGAAGCACGGTACCTGGAAGTAAAAGCAGGGAAAGTCTGTGGCCCTGAAATGCCCCTTTTTGTTTTTCCTAAGCGATGGATATACAAAACACTGAAGGACTGCGTTGAAGATCACATCAATAAATAACAATTCATGCTTGTCGAACTGGGGCATGAAGCGGCCGCAATTTGCTCGTCGTCTTTCATCTGCAATCAATTGCAACTGTTATTAGAGGTAAAGAATATAGGAATTGTTAGTCTAAACCTCGTATTTAGCCCACATAAAACTTCAGTGCTTTTTCCATGCAAATGGTTTTTTCGTCCCCAACTGAAGCGAAGAAGACCACTCCGACTCGCTTTCGCGGTATTCTTACATGTTCGAATTGAAGGTGTTCAGTAAAGTAAGTAAAGTAAAAGTAAAATCGTTTATTTAAAACACGATTATTGTTTAAGCACTACATGCTTGAGGGGTCGTGTATCTAATTAATTATCTCTAATTATCTAATTACCTACTGATAAAAAAAGTAAAATAAAAGAAATTAACTTACTTTATCGCAAATCTGATTTCCCTAAATTTCGGACTAGATTTTGCCTTTGAATAAAATTGTTTAAAATTACAAGAATCATTAAAATCTGAAACACAGTTCCATAGTACAGCTCCTCTGTGGCAAACAGAGTTTTTCATGAAATAAGTGGAAAATCGTGGGACGACGGCCTTATTATGTCCTCTTAAGTTATACGGACTATTACGCCATACAACTAAATCTGAAATCATTGTGGGCATATTATCACTAGCTATGTTACAGATTAGTTTGACAAGACTTCGTTTATACATGTCATAAATCGAGTCCCATTGTGTGAGTTCCATAACTTGTACTGATGGTGTCTCGTGGCAAATTAAAAATTAGCCTTCCAGCACGACAGTGCAGTGCTTGCAGGGATTTAATGTAATCCAGGTTGTTACAGTTCCCCCAGACAGCGATGCCGTATGTCACTGAAGGGAGAATCACCTTAAAGTATAGGTCAGGAAGTGATTTTCTCTTAAACACGAAAAAGCGCTATAAAAGGAAAAGCTCCGCCCCCTGTTTCATTTCATTTTATTTTTAATGTCACCATTGTGCGATGGCGTAAGCAAACCATTTCGAATTTCAAAATTAGCACCATAAATCGAAACGCTCAAACATTGGTACGGCATTTTCAGAACATACAAACCTCCACATATTTTTGCATGGCGACAAAGGTCACTGAGGAACTCGAAAACAAGAATTGCACAAAATACTACAAACTTGTTGCTCAGAAGCGGTCTTTTATTGCGCAAATTTCCACGGACTTCTGTATGGATCGATGGTTGATTGACAAATAATCATAAGGTACCTTAGGTACCGCTCCTTATATAGCGCGTCTTCGTGTTTAAGAAAAGAGCACTTTTTCAGTAAGTTCAATTTATTGACAAAGTGTAACAGGATGCGATGAGAGACACAATCGAAGGCTTTTCGAAAGTCAATAAAAGGGGTAGCAACCACTGCATTGTTGTCAACAGCTTGTCTCCAACTTTCTGTTAAATGGACAAGTAATAAGTCTGTCGAGTGGCCCTTACGGTAGGCCCATTGCTTCTCAGTCAGTAGGTCGCATTCCGTAACATGATTCAACGCTGTGTCTGATATACACGATTCCAAGAGTTTACTTGGGACGCTTAATAGTGAGATAGGTCGATAGTTACTCTTATCAGTTGGATCGTCCTTTTTAAACACCGGGCTTAAGTGAGCTTTTTTCCATTGATTATAAACCTCTTCTTTGGTAATGCTCCTTGCATACAGCTTAGTAAGCGGTGAGACGATTGCTGGCTCGGCTAACCGTAGCAACTTGGGGGTAATCCAGTTAGGTCCCGCAGCCTTGTTTGGTTTAAGGGCCTTAATTTTCCTGCATACCAACTCCTCAGGAATTGAACAGGAAGAAATTATTTGTACTGGTGTACCATCATTACTCACTGCCATTCGTGTACAACTGGGGTTTCTTGAAATCTCTATTCCCACAGTTGCGAAGAAAGCGTTCAACAGGTTCGTCTTTTCATCGTCACGAACAGCGCGCAAGCGTTTTATCATCCCGCTTTATTGGTCCAATATGCTGTCTTCTCTTAGGATTCGCCGCTTTAGAGAGTACCTTCCAATACGCAGCAGTGGATTTCGCGGAATTTATCTCTTCATAAAAGAATCTACTTTTTGCTCGTCTTAGGTCGCCTGTTATTTCATTCCTGACTTTCTTCTAATTCGCCCAGGCAGTCTCGTCTTTGGTGTTCACGGCGGACTTAAAAAGCTTATACCTGTAATTCATCTTTCTCATCGGGCAGAATGCCTGGACATCATTAATTATTCATAACCAGCGAAGCGGGCAAATTTGAATGCGAGCGCGCCTTGGGAAGCCCAGAACAAGAGAAGAAAGGGCCGATGTTAGCAAAGCAGCGTTGATAATACTCGCTTTCCAGACTTTCAGAAGCGATAAGTAAAAACCAAGAGCGGGCTTTTGAAGAGGAAAGGTTTATCTTTAATTTGCGCATAAAAATAAAAAGTTTCATTAAGTATAAAGCATATCCCTTTAACCTTCAAAATGACGAAAGAACGGGCATTTTGCGTATGGAAGCCGATTTCAAGAGCGAATTTTTTGAAACTCAAATTAGCTTCCAAAAACCCAAGCGCGGGAAAAGGAAGATTGATCTTTTCTGAAACAGAATCCGTTTTAATTTTGAAAATTGGTGAACAAGAACCAATATCCCTTTCAGTTTTAAGACTTTAAGTCGAAGTTCCGTTCGAAAATGGTGCGTTTCGAGTCTGACGCCATTGTTTTCAGCCCAAGATTGAATAACAATGGTTGCCTAGACGAAACAATCGCCTACTCAAGAAAACCACTCATTCATAAAATGCATGATTTGCCGCGAATTTTAAAATTGATCTTGGTACACCAGCTGATTTATTCAACACCTGTCCACGCGATGAACGAGCGAAGCGAAGATAACGATGATCGGGAGCTCTTTTCAGAGCTCTTAGAACACCCGATCCATCCACTATTAATACATATAGTACCACCCTTTATTGGACAAAACATCACCACGTTTTATTTTCGTCCAACTTCAGTTGGTACGAATAAACGAACAAGAAGGAAGAAACGGGTACGCACGAGTGGCCATTTTTCTTTTTCTCCTCGAAAACAACTGCGCATGATTCTGTTTAGGTAGTAACGCTGACCCCCAAGTTCCGGAGTAGAGGGCGGGAAAGTTTGATTTTGCTTTTACATCAATAAAATAAAGAATGGGGAGGAAAATAAGGGTGCTTGGATTGAAAAGAAATTTGAAAAGCAACAGACTAATGCCTACTTATCATAAACTTTTAGTTGGTTATGTACTTTCTTTTTATTTGGTTGGCTTCTAAAGAAGCCGTTTTTGTTCTTATGTATGAGAAGTCTTACTAGACTCCCAGAGAGCTCCTGAAAGATATCTTTTCCCGAAGACCAAGCGTAGTCGTTCGACTGGACGGGATACTTTTTTGCCATCTTGATAAAACGACGGGGACTTGGAAAGCAACAGGCGTAGGGTTAACTGCACTATTCGGCATCGGTTCCCATTTGCGTTGATTGCTCGTTCCAGGTAAGGCGCGAGGCCGGCGTCCTTGAGATCTTGGTCGCAGATGTCGGTTGGTGTTCGCTGGATCTCTGCTGGAAGGTTTGGAAACAAGAACCGGATCACGTCGTGGCGAATTTCTATTGACTCTTTGTATTGAAGAGGGGTTTTCATTCCCCTTTCAAAGACGAGACCGATTCTTTCTCGGGCTTCCTCTACGCGAATCGGGTCTGGATCAGGACTTTCAAAGGCCTCGATCATCTCGGCTGGCAAGTGGGCATTTGGTTCCAAGTGTTCTGACTGGAAGAGTATCCCTGCCACTTAACCATGAATACAGGCTTGCCGTTTTGGATCCTTTTGGCGACAATACGTTCAGCTTGAAATACACCAAGAACGTCGGGTTTTGGATCACATATTGCCCCGGCGCGTGGAATTACGACGCTATCAAGGCTCTTCTAATAGCCCAGTGGTGGACGACAACGCTTCTCCATGTTAACAGCACTGAGTGTGGTTGCAATTTGAAGGTCAATGGAGTATTTATGATGCTAAACGATGCGACAAAGCTTTGCCGGCGGATCGAAATACACCAATGGCTAACAATCGGCTTCGACAAATGATTAATATTAATCAATGGCCTTGCTTTTAAGCTCTGAAAAGATTCGCGCATGACGGAAAACTGAAAAGTCCAAAGTACCCAAAAACACTATGAAAATGAGAAAATAGTTTTCAGTCTTTCTCACTTGTCGCTTCCCAATTCCTTGGCCTCTCTACGCTCGCGCGAACGACTGTCAATATTAACCCACAGTCATCACAAACCCTCGCTCGCGCAAAGTGAGTTCGAGAAGTTAAAACTGAAATGCGGTATACAGGACGCGTGAAAGTACGGCATTTTTTCTTTGTTGCCCGATCGCAACATGTTAAGTGTCCCTGAATTAAATCAAACTAAAATTATGCAATTAAATAATTAAACTAGCAAACCTTACAACTTTTTGGTTCGTTTACAGGTATTACGCGCGAATGTGTGATTTTAGTAAACAAAAGATAAAACAATAGCAGGCAGTGTCTATTGTTTCTTTTACCCGCCTACTCCATACTAATGAGCATTGCTGCGCGTGCATAATAACCAATCAAATACGTGCTTCTTACGCGTCTATGAATAATAACGAGCAATATGACAGTCCTGGGAAGTTTCTTGAACTGTAAGTAAATGTCCCGAGAACAATAGGCATTCTGCGCGATGCCTTATTTCATTTGTAATCCACGGGTCGCTTTTACTGCGGACTGCCATTGATTTTTCAGAACGTTTGATTGATAGAACCAAAACAAGGTTTGGTGGTTTGCGCTTGAAGATGAAATTCCGCACAATTACAAAACTCGCAGGAAAGGTAGAGCAGAAATTACTCATTAAAGCTGTTGTTTATTCAAGGAAAGACGTTTTAGGGGTTTCACTCATGTTTGTTTTGTGAAGCTAATTAACCCGCGCATTGCAAGTTCAGTTTTTCGCGCGTACCAAGTTGGCCAATCAGAAGCAATTTCATTGTTTCAACTGATAACCAAATATTGCTGAAGGCTTGGGTAGAGTTGCCCAGAGCTCTTCCCGCCGTCACACCCGTTCGACATATGCAAAAGGAACAGCTCTGGGGCCGAGAATGAGTGCGAAAGTCCTAAGTCATTACATCAAGAAATCTCGTCAACCTAAACAGTTTTTGGAGAAGCCACGTAAAATCTTTCGTGACCTTAGAAGGGTTTATCTATAAAAGACAGTTTTATATAAAACATTTCTTCTTGTTAACATCAGAGCAGGACTTTCAATTGCAGCTGGTCTGCAGGGCCTCTTACCACCATTTAATATTATTTAAACAACATTTCAATGAAAATACGGCTACAGTGGAGTGGACATAACTTGTCACAAAATGAGCCTTGAAAGGTATTCTGGAAAGTGTGAATCTAAACATTTAATAGCTTCTTCAAAGAACTTCTTCCTGTGGTCAGTAAAAACTGTCATACACAGCACTCTGTTTGATTGCCAGAATGTTGGAGATTGTACAGATAACAACAACAACAACGTTTATCTGATTTACACAAGATAAAATTACAGCGGAGCTGATGTGATCATGCATCTATAAAGTTAAAAACTATCAATTACAAATAAATGTCCTTAGTTTTAAAATGTGCTTCAAAAAGGGCGGTTCGTTTAATGACGTTAATGAATTTTGCCCAATCCCAGATACATGCTATTCCATACTTCATTTCCTCCAATAAAATGCCAATATCTATGGCACTCTTCAAACTCTCTTTCTCTTAATTCTAGACATCTGAAACAATTCTGCACCACCTATCATCTCTGATATGTTCATTCTGACAGGTCAAGTTCACTAATACAGCACCCGATCCTCTTCAGCTGTTTTTTTTTGTTATCGCAAATACTTTCGACTTAACCATCATGAAAACTCGTTTGCTAGCATCAGAGCAAAAATTTGGAACAGTATCCCTGAGAAATTGACAAAAAAATTCCAAAACACGCTCTTAAGTTAAAATTACACAGTCTCTTATTCCTCAATCTTGAAAAGCAGGATAGTTATGCTGACATAGACACCCAGTTATGGGCTGGGTTGTTCGAAAGCCGATTAACGCTAACCCAGGATTAACAGTAAACCGATGTTTTCATCTCTCGCTCGTTGAGAAAGGTTTTTAAATCAAATTTTACGCTTAAAGCAAAGTAAATTCCAGCCAGAACGTAAGGCTGAAAATCCTTTAGAAATGTTTTTATTGAACAGTAACTAAACTGGACTCTAACCCGGGATTAGCTTAATCGTGCTTTGAACAACTGGGCCCTGTTCTCTACATGTTTTGTAACACTTTTTTGTATTTGTATTTATATTTATATTCACATATGTATATCCACATCACCATTATATGGGCAGTATATCAATGACGAATCATTTTCCATAATGTATGTAGCGTCCCCTCGCTGCCTGCCTCGACTACCTCAATTTGCTAAATGTAGGCATGTGTAAAAATAGTTCTTGTTGTTGTTGGTCGGTTCAAACTCATGTTCAGGCAGAGGCAGAACGGGAATGAAGATAGTTCTCCTGGGTTCATGGCCGCTTTATCAAGTAATTTTGTTTTGGTTAATTGCCCTTTAGAAAGCATACTCTTACATCTGCTTGCCCAGTCTTGAAAGATAGCACATTTCGAAAACATAACTCTAAACTAGAGATTATAGTGATAATATATCAGATACCAAAAGAGTATCCCCTAAGAAACGAAAATCGCTTCTTTTCTTCATGTACTCTTTTCTTCAGGTCGGCAGGCCATTCCACAAAATTTCGTGTTATTGAAGGGAATGGGTCTACAATTGCTTCGCAGGCCTGGATGTAATTCTCCGAGCACTCTATTTCCAGAAAATTGCATACTTTTCTGAGAGTGTCCGCTGGATGCTTTACTATTTCCATACTTGGGATGTCAAGCACTTGGCCTGGGAAAGCCATTCTAGCCTTGTTGCTTCCATTGGCATATCGAAAAAACCTGTCCACATTATACTTCAGTATTTCCGGCGCAGCAATCTGATGAGTAAAATCAAAAGCAGTCATAATTCAAAGGTTGAAATATATCAACTCTTTCCAATAGAGAATGATCATTTTGTTAGGAGAAACAGCAGGAAGCTAAACATCACGTAGACAAAGACCCTAAGATTGCTTTCACTTTACTGGCACAGTTACATTCAATGAAACTGGACTATTATTTGACGTAGACGTGGTTTCTTTAAAGGGAACCAACGAATGGTGTTCATTACATAAATGTATCAAATTTCTACAAACCTCTCATAGAATCCAGAAAAATATGTAAAATCTTTTATAATAAGGTTTTGATATAACGCGCGCTCTGATTGGTTAAAACAGTGTGCTTTATCAGAGTACAGATGTACGGCCAGCTACGTTCCCAGGCCATCGAGTCGACCCAAATGAAAACTGGCCGACCAATTTCCTAATTTTTCCCTCTTTTTCATTTTAACTCAGAGGTCTTGTACGACCTGGAAAACGAGTATGAAAATGAGCTGTTGACCTCAATGGATTTGCAAGATGCTTCTGTGAGTAACACCACAAATGACAGCATGATATTAAAATCACGGGCGTTTTCAGAATTAGAAGTTGCTGAAATTGTCCAAGTCACGCAGCGACAAAGCCAATTTTAGCAACTTCTGGAAACACAAGTGATATTCACTCTTAATTTTACGAGGACTCATTCCATTTACGTGTTAAAAACATAAGGTTAAAATTTTCTTAACACCGCTGAGGCACGTCGAAAAACAGTCAGCAAAGCGAAGTAAAAACACTTTCCTTCGCAAGCGAAACAAACAATCAATTCAACTACTTTTTAGTCGAGACATAAATACGAGTTTCAGTCCTGAACAAAAGTAAAAAAGATTAAACCATATGTTCAAAGCTTCAATTTATTTACGATTGACCTGTGCTGTAGACTGAGGTTTCCACCACTGGAAAATACGCATCCACTTAAACAACACATCCGTTAGCGTAACAAATGGTTTGTCCAGACGGTATCCACCAACTTTGAGCTATTCGTTCCTCTCATTAATAGTAAACTGTTCTGTGAACTTTTTTGGTTAGCTGTAAGATGTCGTGGTGTTGAATCATCTTTCAACCACACAATTCAGCTACGCCGGGCTCCATCCAAGTCGATCCAAGTTTTAAGCTTTTGACGAGAAAACTCTTTCGCTTTTGCTTTTATCACTCGAAATCCATATTCCTGAGTATCTTTTAAAACTAGCTCTTGATCTTTACCGCTTTTTTTTAGCGAATTTCAGCCGGATTTTACTGAACAATTTGCTCTTTGATCGCTATTTTAGACTAAAAAAACTACTTGCACTTTGAAAGGTTTCTGAACATTGATGGTTTGACATTTTGACAGCTTTGGTCCGTTTTAACCAATAAAATATTTTGAACCATTCTAACAAGGATTGTGACTGGTCTGTTTTAGCGTGCCTTATGCCGGAGAGTACAGATGCACGGCTGACGCCACTCGTAGGATTTGGAAAATAAAGTTTTCCGAAAATTTAAGTCGAATGCGTGAGGAAATTAAGAAATTCTTTATGATAAAACAAAGAAGGAAGGAAGTAGGGAAAAAACTCGACTACGTCTCGTGTTTCCCCTACACTTCTTTCGTGCTCTATCCGCTTCCTAAGTGCTTTTCAACAGAACAGATCACAGGCGAGGCTTCTTTATTAGTTAAATAGATCGCAACCATTTTTTAGAAATTGACTTCAGATTTCGCGCTCCACTATCTTGGAATGCTCAATGATCCATGGGATTGAGGACGTTTTAGAGCTCCCCGTTGATCATTTTTGCAACAATTTGTTGTGTTTCTTTTGTCGCCAGAAACACGCTAAAGTGTAACGTCTATTGCTGTAATTACACCACAAAAAGCAATTAAAAACCAGCCACTGGTGTACATAAATTCCCAAAAGATGATCGCCATCTTTCATGTGGCGGGTCTAAAGTACAGGTCACATTCCACAGGTCACAGGTACAGGTCACAGCTTTATTGATTGGTAACTATGCCAAACAGTTGCTCATCAATCTCAAACAAAATTTTGGATAGTGATGAGAGCTAGGAGACACTTTTGGGCTTCTTTATTTATCTGTAGCACAGTGACCTGTATATTGACCTGTGGAATGTAACCTCCACTTTAGCCCCGCCGTCTTTCATGCCATTTCAGAGAGCATTTCTAAAGACCTCACGTACCATCAAGCACACGACTTCCTCCCATTTCTAATACTATAAATTCAATTTCCTCGCTGTTGTCATCTCCTGGTTGCTCTTCCTCAGAAGAATATTCTTGCTCCAGGGTAAAAGGCCTTTATTTTTCCAATAAAAGCATAAAAAATGACAACAAAACTGGATGATTTGGGGAGCAAGGGAGCCGTACAACGTCATCAATCCCATAGATCATTGCGTGTTCCAAGATGGCGGCTATTGTTGAACTCGCAAGGCTATAAGCGCGAGATTTGAAGTCAATTTTTTTCTGGAAAATGGTTGCGATCTATAACATTTTACGGTTTTTTTCTGGATTCTGTGAGAGGTTTGGTTCCTTGTAAGGTGCTATCACAAGAAAAACATTGCAATAGATGATAACTAAATTTGGCTCTGGATATTATGCAGTTCATGTATTAGATATTAGAGCTTTCCTAACAAATATCTGTTGAATGGTAACTTAAATAATCCACGAGACGAGTCAGAGAAATAACTGGCGGGCGTTTTCCTAACTGTTAACTCGATGTAATCCAAAGTGGCTATTTACTGTTTCCTGGAGTGAAATTTAGATTATTATCGTTTTTTCTAAATCATATCATCATCATCATTCTTATTTGTCTCCAAGTAGCGCTGCCTTCTGTAACAGTGGCACCGATTGTTTTCAGGTGTTGTTTATGATTTTTCGGAATCGTACCAGCTGCACCTGCTACCAGAGGCACAACATTGGTTTGGTGTTCCACAATCTAACTTGTAATTTCTCTCTTGAGATCTTGCTACTTTTCCATCTTTTCTTCTGTTTGTCAGCTATACGGGCATCTCCAGGCACAGCAATATCAACAATACAGCACCGGTTTTCTTCCTTATCTAAGAAAACAATATCTGGCCTTCTACTTTGTATTTCATAATCTGTCTGTATTGAAAAATCCCACAGGAGCTGCACCTTGCCACTTTCCACTACTCTTTCTGGTTCATGTTCGTAAGGTCATGCCTTTTAGAAATGTCCCAGTGAACTATCCTGGCCACATGATCGTGTCGATATTTATACTTATTTTGAGCTAGTTTACTGCACTCGCATATTAGGTGGCCTACAGACTGCTCCTTTACTTCACACATTCTGCAGAGGGGTGAGATATCTCGCTTTTCTATGCGCGCTTCAAAGGCGTTTGTTCTGAGCGCCTGGTCTTAGGCAGCTGCTATAAGCCATTCCGTCTCCTTCTTAACGTCACCTTTTTGCATCCAGTTCCACGATGTTTTATCTGTTACATCCTCCGTTTGCCGTAGGATTTGACCGTGAAGGGGCTTACTCCTCCAACTTTCAAAGCGTTCTTTGTAGTTTCTGTTCTTGATTTCCTTGGAGCTTTGAAATTCACCGCTTCCAAGTACGCCCTCAGTTTTTACTGTTTCCAGAAGTCGTTTCCTGCTATTCTGGCCGTTATGTAGTGTTTAATAAACGAGCAAACAAACCTTTGCGGACGGATTTTTTGTACGTCTTTTTCGCAATTTCCGGAGGGTAGGAGGGTAGGAATCTCGTTATTCCATAAAAGGGGTTACCATGGAGATTTTGCTGGTCCAGAAGACCGAAGGCTCTTGTCTTTCCTGTCACGCATGTCACGCCAGCTGTCCCTTGTTTCAAGCGATCAAACAGCATCTGGCAATTCGGTAGGTATTTCATTTCATTTCATTTTATTGTTTTCTCCATTCAAATTATATTAAAAGTTACTTTTGTGATAAATACAAGATAAAGAAAATAGAATGGAGAGGGGCACGATATAGTAAGAACTAATTAGTGCTCCAAATAATCAGATTTGCAACAAAGTGACAAAGTAGGTAGGTATTTGATTTATAACTGTGTTTTTTGAGCCATTTTCCACCTCAGAAGCCCCCTGCCTGGCATCATCAAACTTAAGGTTGGTGGGTAGAGGAAAACCTCTGGAAGAAAACAGAGGTGACAAGCAATTTCACATGAAGTAAGCCGCCGAAATAGTTCGATCGAATAATGGCGATTTACGAAGTGAAGTTGTGTTCCTAGCCTTTTTGTGAGTGGATTTCAGGACCTGGCTAGGCCCTTCCAGCTTATGGCATTTTATGCTTCAAGCAATGCTCGTTTTTTGTCCAAAATGTGATCAAATAATGTTCATTTTTCAAACTTTTGCTCCTTTGGTTAAAAAAAAAATGCTTCGTTACTTTTATTTTGAAGACAAAAATACAAAATAAGGTATCACGTGTGTTTTACCATAACTGAATAAAGCGAAAAACATCTTTCTGTTTCTTTTTACACCTATATAACACTTGTTTATGTTGCTCAAATATGTCTGGTATTATATAACACAACGTTAACTCATTGTTAACCTGTCCTTCGAAGAATACCGGGCTCTATACGTTTCAAACTTTTGCTCCTTTGGTTAAAAAAAAAATGCTTCGTTACTTTTATTTTGAAGAAGAAATACAAAATAAGGTATCACGTGTGTTTTACCATAACTGAATAAAGCGAAAAACATCTTTCTGTTTCTTTTTACACCTATATAACACTTGTTTATGTTGCTCAAATATGTCTGGTATTATATAACACAACGTTAACTCATTGTTAACCTGTCCTTCGAAGAATACCGGGCTCTATACGTTTCATGACTTCGTGACGATGACGTAGCTGACGCCAATTTTTTTTTTAATTTTTAGCAAGGACTATATACAACCTATGCAAATTAACGGCTGACAGGCTAGGCGTTTTTCTTAGTCACAACTATAATTTAGAAACAGCATATATGTGGAGAGCTTGGAAAACTAGTGTTTCCTAAAGGTCTTTAGTGTTAGAACACCAAAAGCAAGCAAAGTTATGGATTTGACAACAAAACTGTAGACTGAACTGAATTATGCTAAAATTTCTTTTTGAGAAAAAGTGTAAAAAAAAAAAAGGCTCGTTTAGCCGAATTATGCCGAAAAAAATGCTAGCATAATCGGGAAAGGTCTAGACCTGGCATGGCAATTTTGGCGCGTGTTGACTTATGAATAATGCAATCGATGCAATATTTTTTCAGCAGGACCGGGTGGCTTGACATGGTTCTAAAAAAATATCTGAATTGGAAATTGGCGGACTTCCATTCTGTCGTTAGGCTAGAATATCCCAGAATTTCTTTGGTCACAAACGTGAAAATTACAGACAGCGAGAGCAATTGAAATCAAATAGCGTTAACCACGTCGTGCTAAAGAAGTGAGCTGGAAAAGAGTGGAATAAATTGCAAGAAGTGGAGTCGAAGTTTGCTGCAAATGTAGAATTTTTGCTTGAAGGTGAATTTTTGTATTAAAAAACTTCAAGACAAAATTCAGATGTTTTTTGCTGTCCGAGGGCGTTGTTTTAGTTTTGCAACAGAATAAACGCTCATATTCAAAAGTGGGATTTTTGGTCAGTTTACGGTGTGATAAAGTCTAAACAAATGATCATTTGGCAAAAAAAAATGGTTTATTTCAACCATAGTCCGGGATTTGCGAACGTTGTAGATTTTCAAAGCATCGGTCTCTTGTCGAGTCGTATACGACCTGTCTCGGCGGAAAAGGGTTAAAACACGAGGCGCAGCCGAGTGTTTTAGGACTTGATAAAACACGAATTGCGAATTTATTGAACGGCTTCAAAAGCTTCACTGTACATCTATCCATTCTTGCACTAATATTTAGATTTTTGGTTATTTAGGCTTAGAAAATCGGACGTAAAATTTAGCCGTGTCTTTATTAGATATAGACACTCATTAAAAATGAATTTCTTTTGTATTTCCTTCATGAATTATTATGAAATATCTAAAACGGGTGGAAGAGTTTCATCAGGCAGACACTGAGAAACAGATGAAAGCTTTCATTGTTGCGAAAGCTTTTTATTGTTGTGAAAGCTTTTTATTAAATGCTTTTGTTGTTACGAGGTGTTTGCAACCCCTGATGAAGCACGAAGCACGAGTTTTTGATTTGAAATGTACATGTGGTTCAGAGCCACCTTAATTTTTCGATGATTTAAAGTGACTCTAAACCCCATGTACAGATTTTTTTAAAACTTTGCAGCAAGATGAATCTTCATATGTTGATTGAAATTAATAAAAAAAACCGGGAGTCACCGGACTCGTTTTTGAGTTGTAGGCACATAAAGCCAAAATTTAGATTGTTTCTAAGAGGCTGTATTGTTGCTATGGTAACCTTACTTGTCAAAAAATTGATAGCAAATTGTTGAGAAATAATTGGGAAATTGTTTGATACCACGTTCAAGAAAACAAACTAAAAATTGTGGGAGTATCGATCCATCAGAGATTTGGTGTTTAAAGATAACGAAACCATTTTGAGCCACCTTAACTTACTAGTTCGCGAAGTGTACGAATCATGAAAAATAAACTAGTACTGTATAGCTAATGGTTATTAGAAGTACAATCTTCATATTTTAGTGGTATATACCACTCTCACTGGAGAATGGTATACAGTTTTCCATTGGGTATCCAAACACATGCACGTGACGTGGTATACATCCGGTGATTGGTATTTGACGTAATACAATATTAATGACTTTGATAAATAATGCGATAGCCCAATTTCCTCCAACCGTACATAGTTAATCCACGGCCACCATTTTTTCTCGGTAAATATAAGTGGTCTACAACTCCATTCGGGTACAGCATACCATAGATAGTCATCAGTTTCCTCGTTTTCCGATCTACATTCTGCAATTTCATCTTGGTCTAAGTGACAACCGTAGCTCCATTTTGCAATACTGATACTGCTCGTGTGTTAATTGCTCGCATCATGTTCCTTCCATTGAACTTTGACTTTAACACTTTTTTGAGCTTGCGAAAACATTCACTCTTCAACTTGTTCTTCATTCTTTGATGTAGCAAATCATTATACTCGAGAATCCTTAAATACTTATAACGATCCCCTTCTACAGTCTTCATTCTTCCTCCATCAGGCAGATTCATTCCTTCAAATACAGTAATCAGCCTTCCCCTTCTTCAGGACCAGCACGCCGCAATTCTTCATACCGATGTCTTCACTAAAAACACGAACTGGGACACGGAAACTGACACGGACACGGACACGGACTCATCATCGTCACCATCATCTTTATCATCATCATCATCATGTTCAAGTTTCTAACAGTACAGTACACGTTGCTGCTGCTCTGGTAGGTAAATCCACTAAGCGGAGTGCAACCAGTCATCGAAGACCAGCATACTAGAAATCGCGGAAGACAAAACTGTCGTCTATTGTAGGCTGTTACTACGACGATCAGTCTCAATGGGAAGGTCTTTAAGGGCCTTCTCTAGGTTGTTTTCCACGTATCCTAGCGACTAACGACGCGACGACGATGTTGATAATGATGATGATGTTGTTGTTGTTGTTAGTCTCTTAATACTTGATTGACGGAGAGTATCCTGACCCAGCACCTCCGCGTTTTGTTGTCGGTTTTAAACCGAACACTATCTTAAACTACAAATAATGAATGATGACGTTACAAACATTAACGGCCTTTAGAAAACCAACAGAGAGTATAAAAGCAAGGGCCGATACAACGTAGAATGGTTTTAAGTTTTGTGTACTATATTTCGGCTGGCCAAACCAGCCTTCTTCAGGTACAATGAGAATTTACATTGGAAGGAGTGTTTATGTAGTTATATACCGGAAACACGTAAAACTAAAATGATTGACAGTGTAAAATAAAATACTAGAAAAAAGGTCTAAAAAAAGATAAACTTATAAGAAAAAATTAACTAATATGTTTCTTCGCGGATGTTAAGACCTTCAGGATCAATTGTTCTGCCTTTTGAAATTAAAAAAGCTTCCCTGGCCTTACGGATTGAGTCTCTGTTAGAAAATATTTTCTCAATGGGGATTAATTGCATGTCATTAGCAGTGTGGTTAGGAGAGGAGAGGAAATGTTCCGCGACTGTGGTAGGTTTAGATTTGGTGTTAGGGTTATCTATGGTACGGCGGTGTTCATTAAATCGGTCTTTTAAACGTCGTTTAGTCTCGCCTATGTATTGTAAATTACAGCGGTTGCATTGAATCATGTAAATGAGGTTTTTAGTGTCACAGGTCAGGTTAGATTTAATATGGCGCGTTTCACCTGTAGAAGAGAAAGTATAGCTTGTGAGTCCATCTGAAATGTAGGGACAAGTAGCGCAATTTTTACCGCAACGGAAACAACCGGAAGGGAGTTGTAGGTGTGAATTAGTAGAATTAGAAGAAAGTTTAGCTGTGACTAGTAAGTCACGGAGATTAGGGCAACGTCTGAAGGCAACAACAGGCAAATGCTGAAAAATGTTTTTGCAGCGGTTAGAAGATAGCAGTAAATTGTAATGTTTTTTGATGATGCTAGAGATGTGAGGAAGTGATGGATTAAAGGTCGTTATAAAAGGTATACGTTTCGGTTTGTTGACGTCTTTGGTTTGTAAAGTGAGTCTGCGGGGGATGTCGGCGGCACGTTGTATTTGTTTAGTGATGAAATTGCGGCTGTAACCGCGTTTGAGAAGATATGTAGTAAGTTGTAAGTTGTAGTAAGTTATCTTCTCAAACGCGGTTACAGCCGCAATTTCATCACTAAACAAATACAACGTGCCGCCGACATCCCCCGCAGACTCACTTTACAAACCAAAGACGTCAACAAACCGAAACGTATACCTTTTATAACGACCTTTAATCCATCACTTCCTCACATCTCTAGCATCATCAAAAAACATTACAATTTACTGCTATCTTCTAACCGCTGCAAAAACATTTTTCAGCATTTGCCTGTTGTTGCCTTCAGACGTTGCCCTAATCTCCGTGACTTACTAGTCACAGCTAAACTTTCTTCTAATTCTACTAATTCACACCTACAACTCCCTTCCGGTTGTTTCCGTTGCGGTAAAAATTGCGCTACTTGTCCCTACATTTCAGATGGACTCACAAGCTATACTTTCTCTTCTACAGGTGAAACGCGCCATATTAAATCTAACCTGACCTGTGACACTAAAAACCTCATTTACATGATTCAATGCAACCGCCGTAATTTACAATACATAGGCGAGACTAAACGACGTTTAAAAGACCGATTTAATGAACACCGCCGTACCATAGATAACCCTAACACCAAATCTAAACCTACCACAGTCGCGGAACATTTCCTCTCCTCTCCTAACCACACTGCTAATGACATGCAATTAATCCCCATTGAGAAAATATTTTCTAACAGAGACTCAATCCGTAAGGCCAGGGAAGCTTTTTTAATTTCAAAAGGCAGAACAATTGATCCTGAAGGTCTTAACATCCGCGAAGAAACATATTAGTTAATTTTTTCTTATAAGTTTATCTTTTTTTAGACCTTTTTTCTAGTATTTTATTTTACACTGTCAATCATTTTAGTTTTACGTGTTTCCGGTATATAACTACATAAACACCCTTCCAATGTAAATTCTCATTGTACCTGAAGAAGGCTGGTTTGGCCAGCCGAAATATAGTACACAAAACTTAAAACCATTCTACGTTGTATCGGCCCTTGCTTTTATACTCTCTGTTGATTTTATTACGCCGATCAGATCACCAGTTTGATCCAACGTATACCAGCAGGATTATTGTCCACGGTTGCTTGCTTGAACATTTGATATTTAGAAAACCGTATGTAGTCTTCGTACAAAATAGGATCACAAAGAACAGAATAAAGCAATTCCGCTGAATGAAAGAGCCTCGTCGCCTTTGTTGTGCTGGTCGATATATAACAATTATTCTAATACTCTAAAATGTGGCGATAATCCGCAATACTGAGTAGGATATTTTTTCTCGTGATAACAAAGCACTGATATATGGCAGAAATGCTGGATATTATTATTATTATTATTATTATTATTATTTAACAAGGAGGCAGGGTGGCCGAGCGTAAAATGGATTGCTGGATTTCAATACGCGGTTGCCCCGGGTTCAAATCCCACTCTGGCCGCTAGCTGGTGTTGTTCTGGTTAGTCACTAGTCCAACTCCTTCGGGATTCTTATCATGTTATGTTTATTTGAATTTTTTGTTTCTCGTATTTGTATCATTTTCCCTGAAAAGCCCCAACGGGGAGAGGATAATTAAGTAATTATAATTTATTGTTATGATTTATAAATATTTATTCGGGAAATATGGAGTCATGTAAGCACTTTTCTTGTTGAGAGATCTTGGGTGCTTACCATTTGTCGGAGAAATCCGGATGGAATGACTGTTGAATAATGGTAAGCGATTTTCTGAATTTACCGACCAACCGGATGAGATTGGCGCTTACCATTTACTACAAGGCGTTCCATCATGCGCACTCACTCGTTTTGGCGCAAAAGGACCTGGAAACGGAACGATTCGCTTAAATGGTAAGCAAATCTTGGGAATTCCGTTCCGAACAGAGCAAGAGGACTACCCGTGTGGAGGTTGTCCACAATTTTTGAAAAGATTTTCTGGAAAATTACCTTACCATTTTACTTCCGAAAAACCGAAATTTCTTGATTTTCTGATAAATGGTACGTACCCCTTTTCTCTCTGTTTCGAAAGTGATTATGAGTGTTGAGGGTACCACGACAATATTTGAGCAGTGTTAAAAATGTGCATATCGTACCTTAACTTCATGTGCTCCATCACGCTTGTTTATTGTCTTAGTCCGCAAAACCATCGTCGCAATAGTGTCGAATGGATTTCTAATCACATGAATAAACTTCACTTTCACGCCAGATTCCTTCTCTAAAAGACGTACAGCATCCACACTATCCGGTTCCTCCATCGCTCCGGCTGTCAACCCACCCGCCTTGTCACCAATCACCTTTGGATTAAGGAAAAAGCAAGAGTTCAGAGACCTTGCTGAAGTTTAAACAACGAAGTGCATTGCGCTGAACAATTACAAGGCGCTAAGGGAAGGATCATCGTCATCGTTCATAATCAATCATCACCCTGGTTACAACCACCACCACCATCATTATTATCGTCAGCATCGTCGTCTTCATCATTATCACCATCGTCATCATCGTGATCCTCATCATCATTAACACCATCATCGTCATCTTCATCATCACTCTTATCGTTATCAACATTGGCATGGTCGTCGTCTTCATCAAGCTCATTAAAAACTTCGTGAACGGCATCATCGCTTATATGACATCAGAGAACTTAAGCAACGCTAAAGACGGACTGCAATGTTGTGAGGGTAACCTGAGTGCACGAAGGAGATTTTATTCCATCCCTTGACAACTTCAAAGCCTATCCCACTAATTTGGATGAATGAGCCGGAATAATCTTCAGTATTTTTTAACTCTGACCACTATTTTTGAACTCTAACCTCTTGCTTTATTTTTCATTTAGGTCCGTGAAATGGCTTTGACAAGCTTTGCAAATGAGAGTGGCATGATATTCAGTCCTAACGCCTCTCCTCACAGCTTCCATAGCGCTTTCCTTGTGCCTCCCCACACCCCTACCATTACGCCAAATGTCTTGCCTTACCTTTATATGACCATCATATCGACCTTGCCATTGGTTGGGTACATAATAACTGTATTTAGACGTTTTGTTCACGACCCTGCCCTCAAAGACATGAGATCGTCTGCCTCTTGCAATGCTTTCCTCTGAAGATCTAAACATTAAATCGTAATATTCGCTAAGTGAGCATATCCATTGACTATGATTTGATTTCCATATTCTGAAAGCCCTCGACTCGTCGGAAATGACCATGTGGGGATGAGCATCCAATAGAGAACCAAGAAGGCTGTGACGACTTCGTGGATAACCAATAAAAAATAAAATGACTTTCAGGTGACCATAAGCTCTGTGCAGATCACTTTGTGAAATTTCTTCACCTACAGGAGAAATCAAAAGGATTACGAGATAAGTCCTGAGATAAAACTGAGATAAAACTGAGATAAAAGAGACATTTGAGGTGGAGACTCGCGAAGGGTTCTGTTCGTTCGAGATTGGAAGAACTTAATTGTAATGATATAGCGACGTCAACAAGTTGTTGACATGAGGAAAAAACTCATCCCTAAAATGATCGAGGCGAGGAAGAGAGAAAAGAGGGCAGCTTTCAGTAGGTCACAACCTTATATTTTATTTGTTGACGGTGCGAAATTTTCTTGAAGCTGTACATATCACGCACAAGCATAATTAAAAAAATAACCCTGTGGCATCCAGGTAAAGGGACAATGCTCATTTTAAGAAGAAAAGGTTCCTTTGATTTCCTGATTTTTGCGTTGGTGGATAAAAACAGTTTATTAGTTGTTGTTATGAATTTAAAAGAAACATTGGGGGCTCTTCAGGTGGACTATGCAAATAAGGAGTACTCTTAAGACGACCCAATACGACGTAGCGCTAATCAGTCTTTTATCACTGTCTACGTTTAAATCTTTTGTCTCAATGTTTGATGTGATGAGTGTTTTAATGTTAGTAATTTTGCTTATTGTTTCGGGAAGTACAAATACCTATGGGAGTATCAGCTGCTGCTCTATTGGTTTCTGTTTTCACCTTTACAAATATCAATGGATAGTAATAGCCTAAAGTTTAAAATAATCTCGCTGAACGTTCGAGGTATACGAAATTTCGAAAAGCGGAAATCAATTTTCAATTGGTCAATGAAGCAAAATTCCGACATCTGTTTTTCGCAAGAAACATACAGCACTGAGGATATTGAAAATCAATGGAAAAAACAATGGCCTGGAGACATTACTTCGCTCATGGCTCTACCCATAGTCGTGGGGTTGCTATCCTTATACGCAAATCCTTTGACTTTAAATTGCAATCAATTCAAACCGATAAGGAGGGGAGATTTTTACTTATAGAAGCAACAATTCAAGATGAGCCCTTCCTTTTGGTAAATATCTACGCCCCCAATAGTGTCACTAGCCAGTCTTTGTTCTTTCAATCATTGACCGAACTTCTTTGTTACGAGCAATACCAAGGGACTAATCACAAAATTATATTAGGCGGGGACTTGAATATCACTTTTGACCCTGATCTAGACTGTTCGGGTGGAAAACCAGTGCTAAAAGAATCGGTGAAGTTTGTAGACGACATTTTGTTAAATAATGATTTAGTAGACATTTGGAGAATCCGTAATCCCGATGCTAAAAAGTTTACTTGGAGGCAAAAAAAGGCCCAATAATTCAAAGGCGATTAGACTACTGGCTTATAAGCAATTTGCTACAAGACGATGTAGCTAATGTAGACATTGTGACAGCAATCAAAACGGACCATTCCTCAATAGCCCTTGAAATTAACTATACAAATTGTCCCTTCCTTCAGAACTCTTCGTCAATTCCCAAGCTATTTGATTCAATGCGCGATTTGTGCGAAGGCCAGTTAACATACTCAGAATGTTTTAAGGTTTTGTCCACATTTAGTAACAATAAAACGCCTGGGAATGATGGGCTTACAATTGAATTTTTACAAATTTTTCTGGCCAGAACTCGGGACGCTATTAGTGGATTCACTTAATTATGCTTATTTTTATGGTGAACTATCAAATTCGCAAAAGCAAGCCGTAATAACCTTAATAGAGAAGAAAGACAAAGATAGGAGATGGATCAAAAATAATAATAATAAAAATAACTTTATTGGTACATCCAATTAAAATGGGTTTTCACATACCAATTACAATAAAATGTAATGTAAACAGTTAAAATCTAAAATAAACATTTAAAAGTGATAAGAACTTACATTACCATATTATTAAAAAACAAGATAGATAATTCATTATTACACCGTTTGAAAGTCAATGGCTTAAAAATTCGTCAAGGGCACGTCCTTTAATGGCGTTCTTAAAAACTTTAAATGATTCCATGTTTGCTAAACTTTCTGGAAGGTCATTCCAGAGCTGAGCAGCCCTAAATGAGAAAGATCGCTGACCTGTTGCTGATCTAAAAAATGGTATATTAAGCTTATCTTTATTCCTAGTGTTTCTTGTATGCACCTGGCTTCTTGTCGTGAACTTATTACACAAGGATGGTGGGGCTAATCCCTTTATACATTTAAAAGCTATTAAAGTGTCTCTAACTTCCAGTTGCTTAGCAATCGGCAACCAGTGGAGTTCCTTTAACATCGGCGTAATGTGATCATACTTCCTTGCGCCAGTCACGATCCGTGCAGCAAAATTCTGAACTTTTTGAAGCCTAACAATGTTCTTTTTTGTTGTACTAGCCCACATGGACGAACAGTAGAAAAGCTTGCTGAAAACTAGTGAATTTATGATGGTTATAAGCGTAGACCTATCAAAACAAATGTTTCACACGATTGATTTGGCACAGGCTACCTAAACACTTAGATACAACTTCGGTCACATGTTCGTTAAAACTAAGGTGAGAGTCCACGATGACCCCCAAATCTTTTGCAGAACAAGACGGTAGTATCTCTTTGCTGGGTAGCGTAACTCCAAAACTCTTCGGCACGCGAGCTAACATCTGAGGGGTTCCAAGAAGCAATAGCTTAGTCTTGTCTGGATTAATCAGTAAGCTGTGTGTGCAACACCAGGCGGCAATCCGCTGCAAATCCTCGGACAGATGTTCCACAGCCATGGCTGTCTCCTGGACAGGAAACGAGAGATAGAGCTGGGAATCATCCACGAAACTCTTTAGCGAGCACAGTTTAGGGACAGCTGGGAGATCGTAGATGTAGATATTAAAAAGGGCCGGCCCCAAGATCGACCCTTGAGGTACACCGTAAGCTACTTGGCACGGACCTGATACCTCACAGCCAATTCTCACCCGCTGGTTCCTGTCCGTTAAATAGCTTCTAAACCATTCCATGACACACCCAGTTCTCGAAGTTTTCCGTAATAGGATCCCATGCTCGATGCTGTCAAAAGCCTTCGACAAGTCCAACAGAACTAACGCTGTGACTTGTTTCCGATCCATTGCTTCGAGAATCATATCAGACATGAAAATATGAAGTGTTTCTGTCGAGTGCTTCTTCTTGTTTCCATTTTGATGTTCAGTTAAACAGTTCTGACGTGTTGTATACTCTGTTACTGATTGAGAGCTGCTCGTTCACAGATCTTAGACAGAGCGGGTAGCAGAGATACTGGCCGGTTGTTATTAGCAACTTCATGATCCCCTTCCTTTAATATTGGTATTACCACGGACTCTTTCCAAGCAGATGGAAAAACTGATGTTAAAAGTGATCTGTTTATAAGCTCTGTAAGAACTGGAAGTATAACCGGTAGGGCATCTTTGATCACACTCATGTGTACCTTATCCATTCCTGGTGCCCTGTTTGAAGGAAAAGACACGATGATCCTGTGTACTTCAAAGGTAGTGACTGCGCGGAATCGGAATTCCTCTAGTTGGAATATGGTCTTAGCTGGAAGAGCGTTAACTGAAGCAAGCCTCTTAGATTCAGCTGCAGCCCTCGCTCCCACAGAAGTAAAGAACTCGTTGGTCAGTTCCGTCACATCCCTTAAATAAACCAGTCTCGATTTCTCTTTCGCCGGGATACAGTTTCGTATCACCTTCCACATGGCACTGCTACTCTGATTGTCACTGATCTCCTTTTGAACATAGTTCCTCTCAGCATCACATAGTCTTCTCTTAACCTCATTACGACACCAACGGTAATGCTCCCAGTCTATAGCAGCGCCCGACTCACAAGCAACTTTGTGTACTTATTCTCTCTCATCCATCAACTTCTTGATCTCTTGATCTAGAAATGGACATTGCCGATTTCTGACTTTCCTTTTCCTGACAGGCGCATGACGTTCCAGGACTTCCAAAAATTTTTCATTAAAATGTACTACTTTCTCACCAGCATCATCGATCAAAGCATTTTCATACCATGGGACTTGGGCGAGATCATTCACAAAGCTCTCAGAGTCGTAGTTTTTATAACTTCTAGATATAACATAAGTAGGCAGTGGTTTCGGCGCCTTGAGATTCAGTACCACATATACCAGATAATGGTCGCTAATGTGTGTTTCAACCACTCCACTATCAGTAACAAAGGCTGAGTTGGAAGTCATGATGACATCAATCAGAGTCTCGGATGTTGCAGTTACTCTTGTAGGCTCTGTTATAAGTTGCTTCATATTTAAGCTGCTACACAAGTAATTTAGCGCTTTCGATTCATAGGAGCTCGTAAGCAGATCACAGTTGAGGTCTCCAACTACCAAAACAAACTTTCCATGGGTAAGAGCTTGCAAATACTGATCCATAAAATCATCAACAAAACATGAGCGCGGACAGTCAGGAATTCTATAGGTGACACACAACAAGAATGATTTCAATTTCTTGTGTTGAACTTGTACCCATAACTGATGAAAGCCAGAATTTGAAATTCGAGAAAGATCTTTAAGGACTTTGCTTTTAAGAGATCTCCGTACATAAACACAGACACCACCGGCACGGTGTTTAGGGCGGTCAAGCCTAATCAATTTGTATCCCTCAATCTCCACCTCAGCGTTCGTAACAGAGGAATTTAGCCAAGATTCGGAAACCGCCAAAATTCCATACTCCTTTTCAGTCATTAAATTCCTCACTTGTAGTAGGTGCTTTCTATCCTTGATTGATTGTGCATTGAGGCGAGCCACACTGACTTTTGACTTCTGAAAGGCTTGAGTACGTGGCGTGACCATTGCGTGACACTGCGTCCCATCTGTTGCTGGACATACATACATACATACATACATAACTTTATTTTTCTTCGGATTTAGATATAGCGATTATTATTCATAATCGCAGTTGGTAATATGTTAATGAGATTACTTGGATTACTTCGCTGAAAGAATTGAGAATTTGATGTATTAAAACTCCGTCTTCCGTTGACAATATCAATCCTCCTTTTATCCTTAAGCAGGCTTTGGCTTTTGCCCCCTCGGTGGCCTCTTCTTGGTGCCAACAAGTCCAGAATCTTCAAACGTGCCCAAACGTCACTTGAAATCTGCCATACCGGCGAACCGCGACATGAGTTGTTCCAAAGTTTCCAACAATTCCGGATATTTAGTAGAAAATTTCTTGAATAGGACATCCTGCTAACTGCCCATAAACCTTATCCTCTGTATGGTGATAATGATTCGGTGAATAATCCCACGGAAATGGTTAAAAAAACGGTAATGTATTGGAGCCCTAAAACTAAGCAGCCGCACTGGGCGCTAATTACATGAATCTTCTGGAGACCAATCTCTCTAGTTAATGTGGATGTCAAAATTGGCTCAAAAGCTATCGCTCAAAGGTTAGAAAAGGTTTTACCTTACATTATTCACCATGATCAAAATGCCTTTGTCAAAGGGAGGACCATCTTCGATGCAGTGAGAACAATTAGCGACATCATGGAATTCACAAGTGCGCGAGACTATCCGGGCATAATGACCGCTATAGACTTTGAACAGGCCTTTGATTCTCTAAATTGGAACTTTGTTTCAAGATCATTATAATCCTTTGGTTTCGGAGCATCATTCTTAGCATGGATTAGAACATTTTATAAGAACATAACCAGCTGCGTTGCTAATAACGGCTTTTTCACTCCTTCATTCAAACTCAAACGAGGTGTTCGACAAGGCGATCCACTTTTCATCATAGTACTTGAATTACTGGCGATATCTATACGAAACAATGGCCAAATTAAAGGTATCATGGTAGACGGGAATGAAATTAAATTAGTTGCTTTTGCGGATGACATGACATCTTTTGTCTGTGACAAATCATCCCATAGCGCCCTTTTTGACACCCAAGAGTTGTTCGGTGCATACTCCGGATTAAAGATTAACCAAGACAAAACAGAAATCCTCCTACTCGGGAATATGAACATCAGCAGTTCAGAATTGGGGATGAATGAAATAAGCAAAGTTATAAAAATTTTAGGGATCAATTTTACAAAAAACTACTCGCTCTTCTAGAAGCTTAATTTCGAATCAATTGAGAAATCCTTGAAAGGATTGTTAAACTGCTGGGATTGGAGAGGACTCACATTACTTGGGAAAATACAAGTCATTAAATCGTTTGCTACTCCCAAGATTTTATATAAAGTTACCCTTATCTCAAGAAATAAAGAGTTCATAATGAAAATTAACACCTTATTACATTCTTTCGTATTGAAAGGAAAGGACAAAATAAAGCGCACAGCATTGATTAACTCTATTGATAAAGGAGGTTTAAAAACTTAAACTTACCTTTAAGGCACGTGAGAGGATTTCTCCCAAGTATCTTCAAGACCTCATCACTGACTATGTGCCAACCAGAAGTCTCCGATCTGCTTCAAAGTGTCTACTGAAGGTTCCAAATTACAACTTGGAATCGTATGGAAAAAGGGCCTTTTCTGTTGCAGGGCCATTGCTGTGGAATTCCCTGCCAATGGATATTAGGTCTCAAAAATCTTTAGCCACTTTTAAGGAAAAGCTGAAGACATTTCTTTTTATTAAGAGTTTTTCTTAATTTGTAACATATGTACTATCTCATTTACTTTTTATTTTGAATTTTCAGCGCTTTGGGCATTGTTCTGGCTACAGCGCTATATAAGATGATTTTATTATTATTGTTATTAAAAACGCCCGATATTGAGTCAATGATCTCGGCTCAAAGAATAATTTGCATCAAGAGGTACCTATCTCATGAGCCAGCTACATGGAATTTCTTCTTAGATTTCTACCTTAAAAAAGTCGGGGGAAAATTCCTGTTTTATTGTAATTTCAGCTATCCTCGGCTTCCTATAGCACTCCCAGAGTTTTACAAAGAATGTTTAGTGGCATGGACCTCTCTCAGCCAGGATAACCCTCTCTTAATCTCTGAAATAGCAAACCAAGTCATTTGGAATAACCGTTTTATTTGTATTGATTCTAAATCAATTTACAATCAAAGACTGATTGACTTCGGAATTGTTAAAGATGGCGACTTATGCGACTCAAGGGGAGAATTAAAGTCCAACAAGAAGCCATTACATTCAATACTTTCGCCAATAGAACATTTCTTACTCATTAGTACTTTTAGTGTAATTCCACAAGAGTGGCGGAAAACTTTAAAAACGAATAAACTCTCTGTCCCTTTAGATACGAGAAATATAATTCCAGGTGACTTTTATATGCATATTAAAGGAAAAATTACTAATTTGGAGAAGCTCCACTCAAAAGAAATCTACGATAGTCTTATTTCCAAAATATCCAACACGCCAACAGCACAAAAGAAATACAACGAAATTCTCAACACAAATACCTTTCAGTTAGATTGGGAAAAAACATATTTACTGCCTTACGAAACTACCTTGGACACAAAGCTAAGGGAATTTCAATACAAAATATTAAACAGAATATTGTATACAAACGACATGTTGTTTAAGTTTAAAAAAGTCGAATCTCCTCTGTGTGATTTCTGCGGAAATGAGATGGAGACTTAAGAACACCTCTTCTTCTATTGTGTTAAAGTACGTTGTTTTTGGAGCGAATTGAAAGAATTGCTTAACTCGATGAAAATAACTGTTAATTATTTCGAAATTAAAGACATTTTATTCGGAATTTTAGTCTCATCACACGGAGGTGTCCTACTTAACCATATTATCCTTGAAAGTAAATTTTTCATATATCTTAGTAAACTAACCAAGACCGCATTATGTTTAACATCACTAGTTGCCAAGTTTAAAAGAACTTTCGAATCCGAACGCTTCATTGCGAGAAAAAATAATAAGTTAAACTTTCATTATAAAAAATGGAATCCACTGCTTCCAATGATAGAGCAGTAGCCGGTACCGAAACATTTTTAACGTCTCCCGAACTCTTGTAGTTAGTGTAATGATTCATGTAACTTAGTGTAGAGTATGTATTTTTATTGAGTACTGTATGTAATTTGGTGCTTTTTATTCTCTTTTTTGTTTTGTCTTCTCATTTTAGCAATGTAAGTAGCGTTAGAACTATGTTAGTCTTGTGAAACTCTGTTTTTTGTGTGTTTGTTTCTTTAAAAAAAACACTGGTAGAGAGGTATTCATTCGAATCCTTGATGATCAACGTATCAAGGAAGGGAACTGAGTTGTCATTCTCAGTTTCCATTGTGAAACGGATCGTCGGCTGTTGACTATTGAGGTGTTGTAAGAACGAGTCACCTTTGTCACGATCTAAGATGGTAAAGGTGTCATCCACATAGCGTTTCCAGATCTTAGGTGCTCGAACCCAATCCTCAGCCATTTCAGAACATAGCAACGCGACCGGACATTACCCGCTCTGGGACGAAGTTAAATTTATTGACCGAGACCCACATTGGTACACCCGTAGGGTTAAAGAGGCTATTTACATAAGACTTCACCCTAACAACATCAACAGGGACAGTGGAATTGAAATTCCTGAAGCGTGGATGCCCACGATCAAGCAACACAACAGCCGATCAGTACCAAAGCAGACCGCTGAAATCAACAACAGCCTAAGCGAGGATCGAAACGCACCAATCACCACCAGCCACGGTGCTACTTATACTCACACGTAGCCAGTCGACACCATCGCCTGATGAAGACCAGCAGTATAGCGGGTCGAAACGTCGCGATCCACATCTTTGTGACTCAATCGTGAGACAAAAGATAAACTCAGCTATCATTATTATTATACATTATTATAAATTTTTACGAAACCACTGACCCTTTACAACAGTTCCGAGCAACTAAACTCAGCGCGTTTTCCAAAAGTGAAGCTTCTACGTTGTTCTCGGACAGTTTCATTGAATTCACCCAATAATAAGTTTGCTCAGAAACGTTGGAACGATTCTCGCGCTCTTTTGTTTAGTTATGTGATGTACTAATGTTTCCTTTCTTTCGGTATTCTCTTTCTCTGGGTTCCTTTCTTTCACTAGTTTTGTTCAGATTCTCAATTATTTGTCGTAGAGTTTTTAATAAAACAATTATTCTACTCGGGATTGCCAACCCTGTTCCCAGGGTCTCTCCTCTGAGATTGCGGGATTGGTTATTTATCACATCATATCCAGTGTGTCCTCGTAGAATGATTGTTATTTATCCTTACCATAATTGTAACTTGGTGAGCATTGTTTCATGGTGAAGTAAATATTTTGGTTCCTCCAAGTTGCCATAAAGCCGGCCAGTAGAAATGCAGCAATAATTATCACAGCCACAACTCCACGGGCTTGCAAAAAAGGTCTTGACCACATGATGACCTACGTCTGGAGGGAAAACGTAAATAATTCTCGTCCTTTTAATCTTTTCCAGCTCGATTTACGATAATTTGGAATTAAATAATTTGCATTGTTTTTATACCTAAACGTTCACTCAAGAAAACGAGCACTGTGCTTGGTTGATTCTTAGTCACGTGCCCTGATAAACTTCAAATGTATCCCGACCGGCATTCCGCAGTTGTTGCCATCGCCGGATACAACAGCACGTGGGCAGTGCGTGATCTTCAGCACATGCTCAGGTAGTGTTAGTGTGAATCACAATAACACAAAACGAGCTCCGTGAGCCCTATTTTTTATTGTTCAAAAGTAATAAGCATGTCAAGATTCAAAATTTTGCAGAGTTTTAAAAAATTGTGGGAACGGATTCAGAGCCACCTTAAATTTGTGAAAAGTTAAGTTGGCTTTGAATCCTCTGCTACATTGTTTTTAAACTTTGCAAACTGTTGTATTTTATTATGCTAACTATTTCCCGACAATAATAAATGGGGTCACCTAGCTCGTTTTAGGGTTATTGTCGCTTAAAGCTGAAAAAGACCTTTTTAGCTTGTAGATTTTGTTTTCCCAATGTAGACCATGTGATCTGCCCAAGGGGATTCGCCTTTTGTATTTTCATAAATTATGCGTACATATGCACGTCAATAAGGCGAAATTTCAAAGAAACAGTTTTCTAGGGTAACATCACATGGTCAACATTGGGAAAACAAAATCTACAAGCTAAAAAGGTCTATTAGGGGTATTTTTAACTGGTGTCGCTATGGAAACTTGTTGAATGGAAAAAATCTATAACTTGTTTACCAATCACTGGGCATTTGTTTAATACTGCTATAAAGGTAACAACTTATAAAAAACTGGTAGTGATGATCCATCAAAATAAATGTACTGGGAAGGGAAAAACACATTACTGAATACTGAAATTGTTTTGAAAAGAATTTTTGGTTTTGAATTTCTTTCAAACCCGCTTTTCCCGTTTGAGGAACCGCTAAAACACACACATGAACTATCCATTCTGGCTCCGTTAAGCTTGCCGATTAAAAATACAATGCAATTAAAAATCTTGAGATGATATGTACATAAAAAATATGATTAAAAATACAATGTAATTAAAAATCTTAAGATGATATGTCCAAAAAAATATTCACAACTCAAAGCAAGGAATCTAAAAGAGAATATTTAAGAAAATTTAAAACAGGCGCTTGCATAAAATGAAAATTTAACTAGTTTGTACGGGTAATATTTGGTCTAATTTCAAGTCACAATTCTTACGGGTTTTAGTTGAAACATTAAAATAAATTAGAAACTTATTAGGGTCTATGTCGCAATGCCCGAATATGATTTGTACATATGTACCAAACAGAGAACATGATAGAAACTTCCTTCTTAGCAGTATGCCACTTGAGCTCCTCCAGTCTTAGTTCTGATATGTTATATCTTACCCCCAAATAAAACGAATAACTCGCCTTTGAGTCGACTCCATGTGGTTAATATGCTTTAGTAACCAGGTATGGATTTCACACCTGGCAGGCTGTAAAATTACCGAACAGTAACTTCAAGTGGTTTGACTGAACCCCTGCAGGTTAATTTAACAGAATTGTTTACCTTTGAAGGACGGTACAACGGCTTCAAGTAGAACTGAAAAGCCCTGAACACGTTGAACTGTTCACAGATTTGTGATTGGATATATTTTCATTCTGGTTTTTAACTGATATCGTTATTAATAGCGCTTTAGAATATTTTTAGTTTTTTTAGCGCTTAACAAATGTATTTTTTATTAATAGAAAGACAGTTGATGGTTTGTGCTGATCCAACTGCAACGTATTTATAACATTTAAATATTGTAAAGAAGAACTTCAATTGGAGTGAATTGTTGCTTAGAAATAATTGTTTATCGCCAAGAATTTGCATTTGTTATTAAATCAAAGATTTCCGTGGGTCACCTTCTGGTTGAATTGGATTATAGTAGAAACGAAAGGTGAATGAAAAGGAGAAGAGGAATTGGTGGGTTCGGAGTATTGAAAGTTATTTGGCGGTAATAGAAGTTCAGCTTCTTCTTGGTCCATGCAACATTTCTACTAAGTTACAATCGATTCAAATGCAGCAGCCTGTATTATAAGGCTTACCCGAAAATTCGATCACGTCACCCCTGTGTTGATAGAGCTTCACTGGTTACCGATTCGATATCGCTTTATGTATAAAATGCTTTTATTAGTATTCAAATCCCTTAACGACGCAGCACCTGAGTATAATAAAAATCTGCTCCACTATAAATCACAGTGTCGTACTTTGATGTCATTAACAGTCCGGAATATCCCTATTTTTTAGGACAGGCCTGACTCGTGTTTCAACCAATGAGAATCCATGTTAGAATCTGCGTGTCACGTGTCAAAACACGGTCAAAAACAAAACCACACTTCAAAATGGCTACCAGAGAATGATTGTTCAAACTTACAGCGCGCTCCACAACGCTTCATTATCTCTTTTTTCGAACGAGAAGTGATGGAATCAGTTGAAAGTTATGGCCAGGGAAGTGATTTTGTGACCGGACCGGACAGTAGCGAGAAGGTTCCCGAACTACGTCCACGATCTTCAGATGCACTGGATGCATATTCAACGTAACGTCAGAGCTCAGAGCTTCAAATGATATGAAAAAATGTCTCTAAAGCCGTAAGCAATTATTATGTGTCTTCGCCTTGGTTATGTTCACCATTAGCTTTCCAGTATTTTCTGAGAAAAATTACTGATCGCTTTACGGCTGCAACAGCTACAGGCTTAAACAAGTGATCTTCATAAATTTACCGTCTAGCCTCTAGCCTGTTCCAGGTTCTCAGATATTTGGTGGGACCGCGCTCGACTGTTCGTGTTTCGCCCTTCAAATATCTGAGAGCCTGGAACAGGCTATCCATTTTCTTGTTAATGAATCTGTAAGGATTGAACATATTTAGAAGGGGACTGGTCAGTTGAAAGCAAATAAAAATGACTATACATTGTATGATGAATTGTCATGTTATTTTAATGAAGCTTACGTGCATTTAATTTTTCTAGAGTTGTCTTATAAGCAAAACGTTTTAATTCTCTGGGCTTACCATCCCATTTTGTGGCAGGTTTGATAAACAAATACCAGATGAAAATTGAACCTCTCATAACAACCATGCAACCGGAGGTATCAGTAACTGTCGCTTTGATTTGTCTGAATAAAAATAGGAATTAGGTAGCATGGCAATTGGATTTAGAAGATGTGAATGTATTGTACTTTTATCATGAAAGACTAAGGTTGTGTTGATTCTTTTAAAGTTCATTTATGATTTTCTGGACACCCAAATTCCCTTTTAAAGTGCCTATGAAGCGAAATTTGTTTCTTGTAATTTTAAAGTTTACCCCTAAAAACGCAAGAATCTCAAAATCTGAGGTGCTCGTAATTAAAATTGGCGATTTTACGAGCGTTTTGAAGCAGGGCTATTTTGCCTTTAAAAATGGTCAGGGGTCTGGGTCGATTTTATTCGCGAAATTCTATGATGTGACGTCATTTTGGGTACAAAAATGTGTTTGCGCTTAAGAAATATAGTGAAATAGTTGGAATACTTGTCCCCAAAATTTCGTCACAGCTACTGTCACGTGTCTTTTTGGCCGCGCGATTCAAATGCCCTTTTTTGAGGGCAGAATAGCCAACTTCAAACGCTTGTAAAATCGCCAATTTTAATCAAGAGCACCTCAAATTTTGGAATTTTGAGTTTTATGAATTAAACTTTAAAATTAGCGAGAAACAAATTTCGCTTCATAGGCACTTTAAGCAATGCCTACTACAAAGCCCTTTATCAGAAATTAGTATTATTTACCATACCTATTTACATTTGGCTGCATTTTCAAAGTAAGACCTGAAGACATTAAAAATTACACTATGATTTAATACGGGATTGAACAATTCATGGTAAAGCAAGCAGGATTCAAATACCTACAAACATGTGACTTCCCTTGTATCAAGAGGCAATGGTGAAACAAAAGACCAGGAAGACAATTTAGTTTTAATCATTTTATTTGTACATCTTTTTGGCTAATGAAAGGACCTGAAATAAAAAAATAGACAGCATCGATACATCAACTATAGCTGTATTGAATGTGCTGAACTTAGCTGAAGTGTACAGCATTATTCGTATAAGCTAAATACAATGGAGTTCCACTAATTTTAGTGACATTCTCCAATACTTTGTTACCATGGCCACATATTTTGTTGCCTCCATTAAAAACTCAAGTAGTGTCTAAATCCTTTTGTTCAGTTTTTGACTCTTATGTGGTGCTCAAACTGACAGACCCTACGTTGAGAAATTGTTGTTTGTGGTTTGTATATCTGTTATCAAACCTGTAAATGATTGAAAGTTTGTTTCAGTTGAGCAATTAAAGTGAACCCAAGTTGCAAAGGAATGAACATATTTTACTTTATTACAAAATTAATGTTGTGGAGGCATACCCACGTTTACATAGGTTGGTCTAAAAAATAAAAACAAAACCGGTTGTTATGAGCACAAAGAAACAGCAATCCTCAAGTCTTGCTACATGTACAACAGCGCTAGCGGTTTCAGTAAACATCAATACCTAACCTTCAAAAAGAGTTTACAAAAAATCAGAGTTGTTTACATCGCTGAGATTTGGCATGATGAAACTTCAAGAACACTAGAATCAGTAAAAAAAAATCCGAATAGATACAAGAAAATTGGAAAACTACTATAATCTGAGCCAACCTCAACCTACCTTTGAAAAACGATCCGAAAACGGCGGCTACCTTGGGTTGACGATCAAAGATTTTGGCGAAAATTCTACTTGTTTCTCTTCCACTTCGCTTTCAAAATGGCTGCTGAAGACTCCTCTCGCTGTTCCGTTGTGGAAAGTTCCGGATGAACATTTTACGTGTCAGAAAACAAAAGATTTCTTACGACCCGAGCCACCTTTGAGAAACAGCCGCCATCTTCCTAAAGAACAATGGTTCGTGACGTCACGGATGTCCTAAAAAATAGGAATATTCTGGACTGATCAAAGGCCACCCTGACAGCTCGCTTGAAAACATGGGGGACCGTGGGGAACGTGCTTTTGCAATGGTGGCTCCTAAACTGTGGAACACTCTCCCATTAGAATTGGGACTGAGCGACTCTGGCAACATTTTTAAGAAACGTTTGAAAACTTACCTTTGTTTTTACTGTCAAACCGGATGTTCTTTTGACGGCAACCTTGCAAACTTCCGCCGCAGCATTGGTAATTTGATTGACAGTGCTGCTGCCGTATTTTGAGGATAGATTTGCGAGTTTCTTCATTGAGGAGCCACTCAGCAACTACAACGAGCTTCTCGATCGCGCGAAAAAGCTATTCCAGTTCTTCAAGGCGTAAACGACGAAGAAATAATAGTTTCATACAAAGATGTGTCATTGGAAACATTTATAAATATTGATTGAATTGCCTGATTTCTGAGTTGTAAGGACTAGGTTTAGTTATTTTACAGATCTTTACAGTGTTCTACACGTTCAGCGACGTCGGAAGTAAAAATGTTCGTTCCTTCCAACCTGGTTTACTGGGGTGTAAAAAATCCTTGTTCATGTTCAGAGAAGAGAATCCATACTCCGTTGATTGATCTTGTTCCTCGTGTTTAATTAAAATATGAAATGAAATATAACATTGCTCCAAAGTTAAACGAAACGAAAGGGAAAAAACTTCTAAAACAAAAGAGACGAAGCGACAAAGATAGAATCCAAAACTCTTCAAAAAACAACAACACACGACAAAAGAGTCTACGTCAACTCAAGTTCAAATTGAAGCTCAAACCTGATTGGTTGAGAGAAAACACGCGTGTCGCGCGTACAAAAACAAACATACCAAGGGGGAAGGGAAGAGAAAATTTGTGTTTCCAAATATTACAAAACTCAAGAAATTATAACATCTTCCCCCCCTCGATCAGTGTTCCTTTAGAAAGAGTCATCCTGTTCATGAAGAAACTGATCGACTGCACGCCTCCTAGCTTCCTCCGCAATAGTAGCATTCCTACTCTCCCTTTGCGGAGTCCTTGTCCCTGGTTCAGCAGTCTCTTCTCGCTCTGCAATTCCAACCTTTCGAACTTCCAATGTAAACAGTTTCTGCAAGGGTCTTCTTTGACGTCTTCGTTTACCACTGCTTGAAGCAACTTCCACTGTAGCCCCCCTGACGAAACCATCACTTCTTGGAGGCACCGCTACAATCCTTCCGAGTGTCCACGCACCTCGGTTCAATTTTCCTTCTTCCATCACAGTGACAACATCACCAAGTGCAACTGATGGTGAGCTGTTGGCACTTCCAATAGTAGACCTGTGGCGCTCTCGCAATTCCACCACGTATTCTCGTTTCCAACGATTCGAAAAGTGAGACAACATCGCAGACAAATAACGCTGTCTCCTAGTGAGAAGTTTTCGATCAGTTGCATCTTCCTCAGCGGCTGCAAATTCGTCAGGAATAGACAGAACTCTCCTACCCGTCAACAAATGAGAAGGAGTAAGTGGTTCCTCTGTATCGTCTGAAGATACATTCGTGAGTGGTCTAGAGCTTAGCACGCACTCTACTTCAACTACAACCGTCGAAAGCTCGTCATAGGTTAGCTTGGCGTTTTCTTAAGATCTTTTTCAGACAACGTTTAACGCAACGAATCATGCGTTCAAAGAAACCGCCCTTCCTCGGAGCTAACTCCAAATTAAATCTCCACTTAATCTTGTGGCTTAAGGCTTAAGGCTTTGAACTTCCGGTAGCTCAAAGAGAGATAACAACAGCTTGGCGGCACTCTTGAAAGTTTTGGCATTATCTGACACAACCAATCTTGGTAATATGAGTGAGGCTAGAAGTTCAATCCTAGGAATCGTTTGTCTAGCAAGCGGTACGATTCTTGACTTGCTCATTAGTAACTGTGCGTAGACACCTTGACTCGTTTCCATTCTCAAGTAAACAACTGCTGCATATGCCACTTCTGAGCCATCTCCAAAACCATGAATTTGCAGTGAAATTACGTCTTCTTCTGGTAAGTAACACCTTTTCACAGGAATGTAATAAACTTTCGACAGATCAGACAACCAATTTGAGTGCCTCACAGCCTCACAAAGGGTCGTCCCAGTCATTTTTCAATTTGCACAAATCCTGAAAAAGGGCTTTAATCGTGACGAACAGCGGTGAAACCAGACCAAGAGGGTCATAGAGTTTGGCAACAACTCTCAACACTGAGCGCTTGCTTAATGGCAGTTCCTTCGCAAATTGCACAAGCCAATCAAAACGAAAAATGAGGCTGTCCCTTTCAATGTCCCAGTTTAAGCCCAGAATCTTCTTTTCACACGTGGTGTCTAATTGTTGCGATCAACAGAAAGGGGGAGCTTGTGACGCCAAAAACCACACGGTTGAAGCGCTTCACAATAATTCTGAGATGTTCATCGTTAGGATCATCTATCCACAGAAAGCGCAACACATGTCGGTCATCTTCTGCGACCCGAACCATCAAGAAGGCCTTTTCTATGTCGGAAACTCGATGATACCCAATCTCGTTCCCAGAGGCTGCGATCCTTTTGGCCAGCGCCAAGGATACGAACCTCTGGTCGAATCCAAAAAAGGACACTTCTGATTGGCTGGTAAAAACAAAGCAATAAACCGTTGTCTACGCGAAGTGTCAGGCAATGGCGGAATTATGACATGTAAACGAGTCCCACGAAAGCTGCAGAAATGATCAGAGACAAAGGAAAATTACTGTCGTTGTAATAATGCGGTTAAAAACCACCGCGTTTAATTTTGTAGAGATAAGGCGAAATTAGATGGAATTTTAATAGCTCTTACACGGCTTACAGATGTCGATTTACAACATGTACTCCGACCAATGTTCAAGGTATTTGTGCCGTTCGTGTGTAAATAAAACTTTCCACATAAAAACCAATGATAAAGGACTTGAAATATCTTGTTGAAGAGTTAGAGTAGGCGAGGCACTGTGCAGATCATGTTCAAAAAGGGCGTAAGTTAGACGAGGAGTGTGGTAGTCGAATTTCACAACAATGTGGTTTCCTTGCCCAGAAATTGACAGTGAATTGATTCAATATATAAACAGAATATAGTAGTCTTTAATGACATTGATCCATTGTGCAATTAATAATTTATACATATACCGTAATCTCTCTAATTTTCCCTCAGAGGCTGATTTTTTCCATCTAATTTTGAGGAGGGTTGCACTTACATCAACTATTAGAGAGAAGATTAAAAATAAAACACAAACAGCGGAGATAAACATGGTAAACCAACGCATTTTACATAGACTTGACGTTTCGTATGCTAGGCAACATACATTTTCAAAAGTGACCGTTACAATTTTTGAAAACTGTTTATATACTTTTAATACAGGGGTCTGGAACCGAGATTAAGAAAAACTATCTTAACAGTAAATATGTAAAAGGATACACCTTATTAATAAAGCAACAACTTCTCACTACTAATGTTTACATTAACGGCTGGCTTAAGCTCTTGGATAAATAAGGTTTCCTTAATTTTGCAATGATAATCGGTTTTGCCCGACGCTAAAATGTCAAAATGATCCACTTGATGTTGTGTCCAGTGGTTTTAACGTGATCAGCAATAGCTGATGCGTGCTCATTTTTAGCGAGGGCCTTGAAATGTTCAGTTTTCCTGTCATGAAGTCTTCTTTTTGTCTTACCGATGTAAAAATCAGTGCAGTCCCAGCAACCGGCCTTATAAATGACTTTAGACTTCTGAGAGCGGTTTAAGCGGTCCTTTTAAGGAAAGAAAGACTTGATGCGGAGAGTGTTCTGAAAAACTGTCTTAAGGTTGACGCAGGAGTAGAAATTGTAAACACAGGATCTCAGGCGTTTAGCGATTTGGTTGCTCTGTAGACCTAAGTAAGGTAACAGGATGATTATATCTTTCTTAGGAACTGTCAAGACAGGGCTGTTGGGCTTGTTTCTGTTTCTGTTCAAAACATCGTTAATGTTGTAGGTAATTATACCTTGAGGGTAACCATTTTGTAGAAGAAGTTTCCAGCCTTTAATGTAAACATTAGTATTGAGAAGTTGTTGCTTTATTAATAAGGTGTATCCTTTCACATATTTACTGTTAAGATAGTTTTTCTTAATCTCGGTTCCAGACCCCTGTATTAAAAGTATATAAACAGTTTTCAAAAATTGTAACGGTCACTTTTGAAAATGTATGTTGCCTAGCATACGAAACGTCAAGTCTATGTAAAATGCGTTGGTTTACCATGTTTATCTCCGCTGTTTGTGTTTTATTTTTAATCAAGCTACGATGGCCTAATAACAAGAGTTTATATATTAGAGAGAAGGCTTATTATAAGGGAGATGGGGCTAAGTTAAAAAATGGAGCAGTAATATTTAGTAATGTTAGGACAATAAAAAGGAATAAAGTTATGGACAACTATTGAATTACTTTCTCTAGCTATTTTTAATCATACTGCTGTTTGAAACCTCTCATTTTCTATGCAATGTGACCTTCAAGGTCAAGTTGTGATAATGGTGCAGCCAAAAACATCTGACTCAGGGTACGAGTACAACAGTCTCTTCTCATTCATGATCTGGGTACTGGGCATCAAACTGAATAAAGGTTACCATATATCAGTGTCAAAGGAAAATTAAGTGATTTTGAATAAATCTGCATTGTAATGGACCCAAGATTGCCTCTAATTTGGTATCTCCTTGATTTAGCCTTGGACGTGCAGCCAAAAAACAAACCAGGGCTTGTTTTATCTGAAAAGGGATCTAAAAGCCCTAAGGACTGGGCTATGTCTTCCTTCTTCTACAAAGTTACTGTAGCTGTGCAGGCTAAGCTTGGGATACTGGAAAAGACACTTGCATGTAGAAAGTGTTTTCCATAAATGGCCAGAACTAGGTAAAAACATTGCCCAAAATTAATACATTTAACACATAAATGTACAGGTTTTTCCAGAATTCTAATAGCCAGGTGTGAGGGTCAGGTATGTATTTTATTTTCAGGATTTGAATTTGTTCATAAATAGATGTGCTACAAAAACTGTGTTGTGGCATAATAAATATGCAATCCCCCCTCCCTCAAGGACAAGTAAGGGGGCCATGTTAAATTCCTTAGAGGTCACATTTATTTTTAGGGAACTCTTTATGGGTGAAAATATATTTCTAATCATGTAATATGTATACTTGAAAGATAAATGTATCTTTTATGAAGCCATCCAACAGACAAGGTTGGGAAGGGGATGGCAAGTTTTGAATAGAAAAGCTTAGTATACTAAGTGTCCTTCATATATAACTATCCCTGAACTATCGCCTCAAACCATTCTATGAAGATTTTCTATTTCAGTACATCATTAAAAATCTTGTCCTCCAGATAGCAGCTACAGTATGTAAGAACTTCTGGGTGGGCTAACAAAAATTGAGGTGGGACTATTGTTGAGGTTAAGCTCTCATCGGCCTTTTTCTAAGCCAACACTGATACGATGATTTTTGAGAATCCGAACATATATTATAAGTATACTCTAAGCAGGTAATATAAAGGTTTAATAAATAAACTTGCAAGGTGTAACTGAGCTTCCTCTAAAAGAATCGATGTATGTATCCTTAGAAAGAGTCGTGTTCGAAGGAAATCGCTCACATGTTGGCTTCTACTGCATGTATGTGACTGTTTTCTGATTGTTGGTCGATTACAGTGGAATCACCCCTGCTGACTGCCCTTAATTGGTCCTGCTGAACGTGTTAACATGATCAACAGCCGCCATTTTGTCCTGAAACCTCACGCAGGCGCAATCAAACCGGAACCAGGATTTTCTGGTTCCGGTTTTGGATTCTTCCAGAGCGTCCGTTGCCCGTTCCGCTGGACAAGGGTAACGTAGGCTCTGGGGACGAGATTGGATGATACCTGAATCGCATGAGCACATCAGGTATGTCACAAAGCAACGATGGACCTGCATGAAGACAGTCGTTCAACGATGGACCAGTAGACTTGACAGACGCATCATAGACTATCCTCACCTGTTGTTGTCTGTTTATCCTCGCGTACAACTGGATGGTGCGGCAAATAATGAAGGCGACCAACCTCGACTGGTGCGTCGTAATCGACATCGGAGATTATCCCTTGCAACGATTGCTCTTCAATTATACGGTTATACTCTTCGAACAGCTCCGGATTCCTTCTGAGACGTTTTAGAACCGAAGCCAGGCGGGTAACTGCTTAGGCGTATTCAATTTTTTAAACAAAAACTAGTGAGCAGCACACAGCAACAGATCTTGTCAATTTTGTTTATTATCCGACTGGTTTCGTCTGATCAGAGAGACTTCATCAGAGATTTGACAAGATTACAAATTGAACTACTTTTATACTAAACATTTACAGTATAAAGCACGTTCAAAGTAGGGTGTGAACAGCAAAAAACACCCACAAACAAATACGCACAGGATACAACGTAAACCCTGCGTTACAAAATGTGCAATAGTTAATTTTGGGGGTCATGATTTAACGTTAAATCGGGTCGGATAATAAACAAAATTGACAAGATCTGTTGCTGTGTGCTGCTCACTAGTTTTTGTTTAAAAAAGTTTTTAAAAATTTTAAAAAATAATTTAATGTCATAACTAAGGAGGCTGAATTGAAGCTTCTAGACGCCACTATCGAGGCCCTTCAATTGGACGAACAGCACGTGAAAGATCGATGCACGGAAGAAAAACAGAAAGTCCTCACAACTATAGAGACTTGGAGAAACTCGTTCCGGTCAAGTGAGCCTTCTCTGAATATTGAAGCGGACGAGTTTGCCAAATCAGCAACATCTTTCGCCGATGACTTTTACTTCAAGTGCGCCGCAAAACGTACTTCTAAACGGGTAACGGAGAACATCAAGAAAGCAAGCAAAGCCGCCAAAACTGCGGAGCGAATGGAAGCACAATTCACCATCAACGAGGAATCAATCCACGACATGGTTCAGCGTGCCGTGCAACGAGAAGTCTCAAAGCTTAAACCAATTTCCTCCCCGGTGAAGACACGCCAAGCTCCCAGTAAAAACTCCAAAAACCCCAGAAGCCGTAACACGGAACGACCAAGCTCCAGGAATCGCAGCCAACGCCGCAATTCCAGTGGTAACCAGCGAGACGCATCAGCAGCCAAAAACACACCAAAAGGCAGGCAAAGTCAATCAATAGAAAGGAAAAAGACAGCAGCGAGAAAACCACGAGTGGGGTTCTCAGATAGCCGGTCTTCCTCTGTTTCGCGTCGCCAGCAGTCAAGAAACGTAAAAGGCCGAGGAAACGCTGTCGTAAAATAGACATACGAGGCAGTTACGAGAAATGGCTGGATAAAATGGCAAAGAAACCGATCTTGGACTTATTACCACGGAACTTGGAATTTCACAATCTTTCACACGCCACTCTCACCGCGACGCAGTCAGGAACTCTTGGCCTGGGTCTGAAGTTCAGGCCCACGCTGCAGCCTCCAACTGCGCGTGTTTTCGAGGGTCAGTACAGGACTTCTGTCGTAGTGTCCGGTTGCATTACAAATATGCCAATCAGCCCGATGATCCTGATTTTAATCCTAAACTGTAAGTAAGATCAGGCTGGAATCCTCCACGGGAAGATCCTGACCTCGAGGAACACCTGTACAAAATTCGTCAAGACATACTGGAGAACTTTCATCAGAATAAACCGGCTGGCGCAATAATCTGTCGTCTGATGAACGGAGTGGATTGCGTGAGATAAAGGAAGATCCTACGGTTCGCGTCCTAGCAACGGACAAAAACCTTGGACCTGCTCTCATTTCCACAGAATGGGTAGAACAAGAAACTCTAAATCACCTAAACGACACTAAGTCGTATGTTAAAGTCACCAAAGATGACTGGACATTCAGACGTCAAAAGGTAATCGAGAAAAGGGAAAAACTTGTTAAGAGTTACTCTAGCTTTCTACCTCCAAATTCTCACAAATTTCTTTGTAGTTTTGATGACAATCCTAGGAGTTTCGATCCCGCTAAGTTCTACATTATTCCTAAGATTCACAAGTCACCTATAGCTGGAAGGCCTATCGCAGCTTCTCACTCTTACATCACCAGGCCTATTAGTATTCTTATAGACGAGTTAGTTAAACCTTCTATAACCATGCCTACGGTGTTACGTGACTCTGGTGAACTGAACCAATGTCTAGAGGGGATTAAGCTACCCGCAAATTGCCTTCTTGTCACGGCGGATGTGTCATCACTTTACCCGAACATTGACACTAAGAAGGCTATTATTGCTCTTGACCTCTTGCTCTGCGAGGGTAAGGTTACGCAAACTCCTCTGTTGGTTCAGTTAACTAGATTAGTCTTTGAGAATAATTACCTTAAATCTGAATTTAACTGTGACATATACCATCAAACACACGGAATCGCTATGGGCACTCCCTTTGTTCTTACAGCGGCAAATGCATTTATGTATTATCATGAAAGGGACATTATAGAGTTGTATGCTCAACATCTTACTCTTTACAAGCGATTTATTGATGATATATTTGTCATCTGGGATGGAATACTAAGGATGAACGAATTAAGATAGCGTACGAAATTAGCGATTCTAAGATTTCTTTTCTAGATTTGCTTCTTTTCAAGGATTCTTCTTATCCAACGCTGCAATACTCTACTTTTCAGAAACCACTTAACAAGTATTTGTACATACCGTTTGAATCATTTCACCCCACTAGCAATAAAAAAGCTTTTATTAAGGGCGAACTTATGCGCTACGCCAGAAATAGCTCCAGGTTTTACTCATTCAACGAGACACGGCTACTTTTTTGGAAGCGCCTACGCCTTAGGGGTTATCCTGCTAAGTTTTTACTACCCATTTTCCGGGAGATTAGCTATAGGAACGGGAGGAAATGGTCTTCTAAGCCTGTAAGAGTACTTGCGCATAGACGGGTGGTGTTCAAAACGTCCTTTAATTGCAGTCATATTGGAATCAAGAAAGTTATTCTTAAGCAATATCGTAAATACTCTTTGTCTTTGGCCATCGTAGCTTAACAAGAAATAACACACAAACTGCGGTGATAAACATGACAATAGAACGCATTGTTGGAAAACAAAAATAAAACTATATCGTTTAACTTGACGTTTCGTATTTTTCGACATACATCTTCAGAAGTGACCGTTAGGAATTAAAGTAACAACTAAATTTGAAATTTAGTTTGCATCTTTTATATGCAAATTATTTTTAGCTTCTGTCAAGGTTATTGTTAATTAGTTACTTATCTTAAATTTCAAATTTAGTAGTTACTTTAATTCCTAACGGTCACTTCTAAAGATGTATGTCGAAACATACGAAACGTCAAGATGACAAGATCTGTTGCTGTGTGCTGCTCACTAGTTTTTGTTTAAAAAAATTGTTTAAAAAATTTTTAAAAAGTAAAAAATTTAAAAAAATTAAAAAAAGTTGTCCGGTAGTAGCGCGTGCTGTTCCTTCCAAGGGAGAGAGACTTCATAACGACCGTTGTGTAAATGACCTTTCCTGTGTTGAAACACCGATGGCTTCCAACTCCCAAAAATTCTTCACTTGCTCTAACAGCGGGTCGTCATCTTTCTTGTCAGTGCCAAGGTCGTCACATACAGAGGTTTCTAGCTTCAGGGTATGGGTAGTAGCCATATTAACACCAGCGTCTGCACCAGATGAGTAGGGCATGGGACCAGATAACACCCATCCAAGACTCGTCTTCATCGCCACAGGTCCTGATTCCCCCCGTTTCGTCTCTCCAGTAAAGAACGACCAGTAGAAATCGTTTCCAATCAACACGTCTACTTCTCAACCACAGCTTTCGGATGGTTGATCAGCAAGTTTTGAGTCTACCAGATGACTGTAGGACTGTTGCGTAAGCTGCACGGCTGGTTCTTTTAGAGGGCTGCAGATGAGAGGGACGGTAAGAGCAGTCATCTGGACACCTGAGCATTCACTCAGTCCCCTTACACAGAGTTCCACGACGTCACACTCTCTTAATTCTTCATTTTCTTGTCCAAACGTTTTGATGAGTAGCTTCTCTTTCCTCTTGAACAACAGACCCAATTTTCCTTTCGCTCGTTCAGATATGTAACTCCGTTTTAAGTCATTTTCAACAGTTACTGCTGCTAACTTCACTAATCCCTCCATGTGAGCATTAATGATTATCTGTGTTTGCCCTAAACGCTTTTTTAGAATGGTTTTGGCTGCTTCATAGTTTTCTGCTGTCAGCGGTAGCCCTCGGATAGCTCCTGCGGCGGGACCTTCTAGTAAACTTCTCAAATAATTGAATTTATGAACATCTGATAAACTACAATTGTCATCGACAGCACTCGCAAACGAGTCCCAGAATGGACTGAAGGAAATGGGATCACCATATAATTTCTTAAGAGTAATATTCGGCAGTTTCGCCTTTCCAGCTCCCAAACTTTCAGTAAACGAGTTAGAATTAGAATGAGAAATTTCCTTATCTGAGTGTCCGGCCTTTTCCAGTTCCAATGCGTGTAGAGTTTCGTCAATTTCCACTATCATGTGATGAATAGATTCTCTGAAGGTTCCAGTTTCCTTGATTTCATCTTCGATGTGCTCTTCTTTCATTAACGCCAGAATTTCGTCGTCCAAGGCTCCAAGAATGTTCAATATTTCCGTAAGAGCAATCCGATAAGTTTTCAGTTGATTCGCCAGAGTGGGTTCAAATTCATTGAGTAAGGTTTGTACCTTTTCCAGAGTCGTCGTAACGTATCCTTTATGGCCTCCACGGATCCTTCTTTTCTTTTTCAGCTCTTCGTCAGACATTTTTCCAGTTAGAGTGAGCTGTTAGAGTGAATCCTTCAATTCAGTGGCTTTGTTCCCGGGTCTCGGCACCATGTAAAAAATCCTTGTTTATGTTCATAGAAGAGAATCAATACTCCGTTGATTGATCTTGTTTCTCGTGTTTAATTAAAATATGAAATGAAATATAACACTGCTCCAAAGTTAAACCAAACGAAAGGAAAAAACTTCTAAAACAAAAGAGACGAAGCGACAAAGATAAAATCCAAAAACTCCTCAGAAAATAACAACACACGACAAAAGAGTCTACGTCAACTCAAGTTCAAATTGAAGCTCAAACCTGATTGGTTGAGAGAAAACACGCGTGTCGCGCGTACAAAAACAAACATACCAAGGGGGAAGAGAAGAGAAAATTTGTGTTTCGAAATATTACAAAACTCAAGAAATTATAACACCGGGAAAATACGTCCCGTGTTGAAGCGATCATCCAGCAACTTCAGCAATTTGTGACTGTTTTACACCAGACGACCACAAGGCAATTATTCGTTCCCTTTTCTCAACCGAAGTAGTACGATTACGATGTATGTGAGCCATAGAAGCCACAAAATTCGCAACTTACACATCAAATAAAATTTGAAACCGGCGTCAAAACAGTAGCGGATAGACGGCGCGGGTTGCAACTTGCTCCACTCAAACTGTCAGTCAAATTACCAATGTTGCGGCGGAAGTTTGCAAGGTTGTCGTCAAAAGAACATCCGGTTTGACAGTAACTTGTAAATAACATTTATAATTTCTGGCATGTGAGACACAGGAACGCCAACACGAGATTAGGAAGCGTTCTCCAGTTTGTCGAAAGTAATCAGGCGCGCTGTCCACAGAACAGTGTCTTTCACCAAAGAATGAAGCCGTTAGCAACGAAGAACGCTGGCTTCATAACTGTGCGCCTCCTACATGTACAACCCTCCATAATATTTATAATGGATTAGTTTAATCGCACTTTGACTATTATAGTGTCCTGTGGGGTAACTGTGGCAAAATATTATCTGACAAATTGTAGAGCCGGACTACAAAATCGTGCGACTCGCGTCCTCACTACTGAGCTCACTCAAGCTACGATGCTGACGCTAATCAACTATTTAAAAAATTAAACTGGGACAAGTTAAAAACTGGTCGTAAAATTAAAAAGCTGAGATGGTCTACAAATCTGTAAATAGCCTTGCTCCCGGTTGTTTTTCTTCAAAATTCACCTCATGAAGTGAAGTCACTACCTCTTACATTTTTGCGAGTTTCGGAGAATAAGCTTTGTTCCTTTGCCAGGTACTTGTGACGATGCTAGTCCCAGGCCCTCAGGGGCTCATGAAAGTGATACAAACTTCCCGGATGGGTTCCCGCGACACATGTAGTCGACGAAGCGTTTTACTGCATTAAATGAATTGTGTTCTCCAGTCTCGTATGAGTTTATCGCTTTACAAGTACGTTATATAGTACTGACTCAGGCTGGTAGGGAAGGTGGGTGCGATGGGTACGTACGCACCCCCCCTCTCCCCACGGACAGCGAAAGTCCGTTTACATGTATGTTATTACAAAAAAGGTAAACGCAAACTGTAGTACTCGCGTCCTGACTCGCTTATTGTGTAGTTTGAAATGAAACCCAATTTACTGAGCCGTTGTGACAAATTATAGAAATAGTAATATTTATTTACATTTGTAATTCCTGATGTGTGTATTTTTACCGTGAACAAATAATGACGTAATTGTGCCCTAGTTAACTTTCCTTTAGGTTTGCTCTTCTTATAAATATACAATAATGTGTACATATTTACATCTCCACGAACAATACACCGAAATCCTGAGGCTATATAAAATATAAGTGCGCATAGCTTTCACAACCTCGCATTGACATAACGCTAGAAGTGGCATCTTGAGCCTCTTCATGCTACTAAAGCTTTGCTTCAGTTTAGTCATCCTAAAGGTTGTCCAATACACCCGGTCTGAGTCGGATCGACTGAAGTGGTGAACGATCCAACTTGCAGGAAATCAATCTTGAAAAATTCCAGCATAATGTTATAGAGGAAAGAGGAGGCTGTAAATCTTGTCGGCTGGACTCCATCCTACTCGGATCGTCACGACCTATCATATGAAAAAGCGCTCCGACTCAATGGAAGTCATTTCTCGAGAGACTCAAAAAAATTCCAGCCTAACATTATAGAGGAGGTTGTAAATGTTGTCAGATGGACTCCATTCTACTCGGATAGTCATGCACGACCCGTCATGAGAAAAGAAGATCTGACTAACTCATTACGCGAGAGAAAAATTTCAGCATAACGTTATAGAGTGGCTTAGATTTGTTATCGGATGGACCCCATCCGACTCGGATCGTCACGCTGCACCGACAAAACAACTTTGGAATACTATATTTACTATTCAACACCACTACTGTGGCTGTAATACGGATTTCTCACACTCATTTTCCAAAAGTCAGTCAGATTACTAACTAATGAGTTAAATAAAAACAATTTTAACACTTAAGGAAAAAATAGTTTAAACACTTAAGGAAAAAATAATCTTTACATAAAAAGTGATACAATCGAGTGATTCCAAAAAAGTGTATCAATATACGAATTAGCGGATTTAGGGGGGTAAAATCGAAAAAAAGTACATCGATGTGCGGATACAACAAACCGGTTAATACTGGTATTGTCAGAGAATATGCGCTCACAAGTTTGTTCCTTGATAAGAAATACATTGTTGTAATGGTCGATAGTAACATTCCTATTGTCAGCCATAGCTCTAGTCCAACAACACATTGCTGTGTCGTAATCAGTACATGTAAACCCTCGGTTTGTCTTATTGTATTTTCTACCCAGTTCGCCTATAAAACTGTTGGCAAGCTTCTTCGCCTCACTCTCTGGAAATTCATCAAAAATATACTTTATGAAGTTCTTAAAAGTGTCCGGTTTCAAGGCCTTTTTCTTCACAATCTTGTACTTGATCTGCGATAATGGCATATTTAAGGTGTCAACGAGATAAGATACTAAATTACTTGAATAAAAACCTGCTTCTATCTGTATAGGTGATCCATAGTTATTCAAAACTGTTTCATCGATATAGAATTCACCACAAAGTCTGAGATCGCTTTTGCAATTGAATGTTTCAATCACATCGTGAATAGTATATATTGGTATAGGAGAGGTATTATTGAGTAAAATGTTTGGGTAAGACTTCGATATGTCAATGCTAACAACATCATCGGTATATCTTCTGTTGAGCACCATTGTAACGCCCGTGGGTAATAATCATCTAACATTTGCCTTGTATTGACATTATAGGTGGATTGGGGTAGATAACCACACATTTGTTTGAATAAAGCTGTTCCGATGCTTGTTAACGATTGGTTGGTCCACATGAAGTCGTGAGTCTTATACTTGTCAAAAAGCTTGTCGCAAATTGATTTTCTGACATCGTACTCTTGATTCAGGACATACATATTCTGCCGGTGGTCTAAAAAGCCGTCCAGTAACCCGTTATTGTTCCAATGTAAATATTCGACATATAATTTGGATGTATTAATGTAAATATCAATGGCTTGTGTCATTGTTGCTTCTTCAGGTAGGACAATGATGTTATTTTGCTTATTGAGACATACCAAATCATCCAACTTTTCGACTCAATGTATCGATTCATGTATTTTGGACCATTTCAAATCAGTCATATAATCTAACATATAATCACAACCACCCTGGTTGGCCTTAGATGCAGTCAATTTCAGTTTTTCGTCGGTGATAGGATAGCAGTGCTGGTCTTTTACTATGTAAACCAGAGTGACATCAGTCCGCGTGTAAGAATTTGTGAACGAAACGAATTTCCTGTACATTGAGTCAAAAGCATGGATTGATACATTTTTATGACAATTCTTGGCCCATTCTATTAACTGTTCTGTGTTAATCATATCGCCTTCCGGTACGTAGTCATAAATCTCATTTTTCAACTTGTCGTACGTGTAAGTTTTGAATCCAGACTTGCCTCTAACTTGGTTCCAGACATAATCAACAACACATGAGTTTGCGCCGTATGATTTTATTGGCCTCTGTTTGTTCAACAAGTATGATTCCAATTTCAAACTACCCATCAGATGCTTCATAAAAAACTCTTTCCTGTGGGTGATGATCTTGCAACCTATTTGGATGATTTCCTGAGCCGATAAAAGTGTAAAGTTGTTATCTAACAGTGTGAAAACCATAAACTTGTACATATCGTGTTTACTTAATCGTGGTACTTCCGCTGTAAATGGACCATATGTTTTGTCCTCTATTATCATTCCGTCGCGGATGTCAACAAACAATGTAATCGATATCTTCACCCGCTCGCCAGCAATATTGCCAAGTCTTTTACCAAACAGTTTGAAAAAAGATGGTCCCCTTTTCGCAGGTGATTTGGATAGTTTCAATTCCTCTTTCCTGAATCTGTTCAAAGACACTGTCATTTTTGGGTAGACGACGTAATCTTTCATCTTGTTGGTTAATTTACTGTATCTCTCATCGACTGTATCAACGGCTTTCTGAGTTTGTATATTCACTTTACGGATCTTTCTCATTTTCTTTTCCAGAGGATCTTCATATTCTTTCATTATTAATTTGATGAGCTGTTTTTTGCTCAGTTTTCCAAGATTTTTCTTGTTCATTCTATTAGTACTAGTTTTGATAATATTTTTTTCCATCTTATATTATAATATATATCTATATATAAATGTTTAAATCTTTTTCAATGTTGCGTTTAAGTATGATTGATAATTCAAGTGATTCCAAATACTGGAATCCTTTGAACTGATTCAAACTATATTTCTTTGATGCTTTTTTGTTCTATTGTCAAGAGTTTTGCCTGCCAGTGTGTAATTTTTACCATTATTACAAACTTCGCAGTACCATTCCTTATTTATCATATATTCGTTCCTATATTTTTTGAAAGCTTCTTTTGCTTCTTCTTTTGATTCATATTTTCTAGGTCTTCCTCGACCTCTTTTGATTTTGACATTTTGATTCTCCATAATATAGTTCTATAAATTATTTTTTTAAATATCTTTCTCTTCTTGATAAGTATTTTATACTCTCCTCCAAGTGTTTAGTTATTTCATGGATTAAGTCTTCGAAACAGTTGCTAATGATGTATTTGCACTTATTTTTTTCATACATTTGCTTCATAATTTTTTGTTTATCCGACACTTTGTACACACCAGTAGGGCTTTTAAATTCAAGACACAGAGCATTGTATTTTCTTGTGGGATTCATTAACATCAAATCACATTGTCCAGACATATATCCTTTGTTATAACTTTTGATTCTCATATTTGAGCTTATTTGATTTTCACCTAAACCGGCTATCATTAATGCGTCTTCATATTTCTTTCTGATGAATGATACAATCTTACAGTGCAAATCATTTTCATTTTCAATCAATATCATATTATTGTTTCTGTCGTTGAACTGCTTGTAATATCCTTGTTTTCTGATTGATGGTAATACTTTCGATGTAACCCAATGTTTGAATTTTACTGCTTCCTGTTTTTTAGAGGACAGTATTAGTGAATAAAATCCTGATTCATTTATAAAAAAACATTTATAAGACTGTTTGACCTGATGGACACTTTCGGTCCCTCTGCTATTCGTCATTATTTTGAGGTCTATCAAGATTTTATCATCAGATACAACATAATTTCTAACCGCTCTTTGTGGATTTTTATAGTCAAGAATTTTGGCTATGTCTCTACCTCTGAACCATATATCATTTTTATCACCAAGATAACAATCTATTGATACATCTAATTCTTTATTATCGTAGGAATATTTTTGCATTTGTATATTGTATTATTATATTTTATTTTTAATATATTTTCGACCTGTGTTTAAATGCAGTCAGGAATAATAATATTCTTGGCTACATGGTAGCAAATAAGCGGTTGCAAGCCGTTGAAATATCTCTCAGTTATATATATGTTAGATAATTTTCTCTTTATGATATATCTTTTAAATCCCTGAACGGTATCCAACTGTTGAAGTCATCACTATATCCCTTCCACTTCACCAAAGCTTGTTTTTTCTTATAGTCTCTGCGAATGACTTTATCGATACGGAAAACATCCTGTCTGGCTTTTAATAATTCAGGTTCATAAAAACTCCCTTCAATATCTCCACCTTTCAGATCCTTTATTTTGTATGTTATTGGATTAGTGTATTGAATCTTATCAACTGTGAACACTTCCTCAGTCCAATTTGGTGTATAGCCCTTGCCGAACACATTCCGTTTATATTTAGATATTCGGACCTTGTCGCCGAACTTAAATTTTGGTTTCTGTTTTAATGGCTCCATATCACCATACAAATTGAAGTAAACAGTTCCTTCATTCCTCTTTTTACTAGCTTCTGTAGGTGTCATCTTTATGCTTGAATGTTTGGTATTATTATACTGTTTCACTAATTTTGGCAACATGTCTAAATACTGTGTATTACCTTGAACAGTGAACTGCTTCCACATTTTGGACTTGATTGTCCTATTCCATCTTTCAACTACTGATGACTTCTCTTCGTTCTCAGTTGAGTACATCTGTACACTATGTTTCTCTAATAGGTCTTTCAAGTGTTTGTTGTAAAACTCTTTACCTTTATCAACCCATAAATACTGTGGTTTTCTGCCTTCCTTGAATATTGTTTTGAATGCTTCAGTGACAGATTCACCTTTCTTATCCTTCAATGGGACAATCCAACCATATTTGCTGAAGACATCAATAACCATAAGAAGTTATCGATAACCTTTATTCCATTTACTGAACTGTTGCATTTCAACTAGATCACTTGCCCATATTTCATCAATTTTATTTACAATCACACGCCGCCGAGTGAAATTTCGTTTTATGGGTGCATGTAATTCATCAGCTAGTTTTTCTTGCCAGTTTTCTTCACTCGACGGCTTTTTCCGTTTTTTGAAACACCAAGACCTAATTTCTGTTTTTTGTCAATTAAGAATCTGGCTGTTTGGCCCCATTTTGGCATCTCACCATATGGTATTTGATCTAGTGACTCGACCATTGTTCTATCACAATCACCTTTATTTTTTCCCATATCATAACAAATATCATGATAAGCTGCTATTTCATCCACCTTATTGTAAGGTTGTACATTCCATTTCAAGACCTCACCAGTATTTGGATCATATTCCAACTGCTCATGCAATGGATTGTAAGGTCCCATATATTTATATTTACTTGGTGTCCAACCTGCTTTTGGTTTTGGTAGTTTACCGATCATCTTGTGAATGTCAATACCTTTGCCATAATCCAATCCCTTGATATCTGTTTTATAACGAATGTTTGGTCTCACTTTTGTTGAGAGTTGTTTCAAAGCTTCAGACCCAACCTTTGTGATTGCAGGCTTTGCGAGGGAAAGTCCTTTGTCAATTAATTTCTTTTGCAGCTTTGGATTTCTCATTGCTTCTGATGCATAATATCTCCCCATTTCAACACCTTTCTTCGCTAAATAAGGGACACCATGTTCCAAGAATCCTGTTAGTGCCATATCTGCAGCTGAATCCAGTATGCCCGCCCCTTCAGACGGGCTAATTAGTTTCCCTTCCCTTTGACAAACTTAGTCTTTGTGATCCCACACTCAGCACACTTGCATTTCATCATGGTTCTTCCATTTTTAGTCTTTTGGTATGTTTCGCTTCCTGGTACACACTCAGTCTGCTTCTTCTGTTTCACACAATATGATTTCACCATTGTATATAAGTTAGATAAGTTTCCACCTTTGATGCCGTCCGACTTCATCTTTTCCAATTCTTTGTTGACTTTTACAATTTTGGTATTTATATTTTTTAGTTTTTCAATATACTTTTCTGCTTCTTTCTTGATCTCTTCCTTTTCATCTTTTCGAGTTTTTGTGTATAGTATCTTGTCCTTGAGTTTTTTGAGTGCAGCTTTGTTTTTAATTCTTTCAGAAATCAATTTCTGTCTTCTCTTATCGAGATCTCTTGGCGATCCTGCTGATTCGAGAATACGTGAGTCAACCTTACTTAATCCCCAGTATCTGACTTGTTTCCTCTTCGCGCATTCTTTCATCGAACATGGTTTCTTTTTCTTGTCAAGAACACCACATGTACAATCCATATATTATTACATTATATATTTTCGAAGTAGTCTATAATGAATCTGTGATTGACACTAACATCTGCTGGATTGAATCTGGAATTGTGTATTATATCCAGTATAGATGTTCCTTTCTGTCTCTCAAGAAGATAGTATAAACACCAATATCCACATAATACTGATTCCCTTTCTTGTATCTCATCACCAGAGTATTCAAGTTGTTTACCGCTTGCAGCCATATACATTTGAACTTCTGTTGGCATCATTAAACCGAAAGAGTCGAAGTATTCACAGTATTTATCATTTTTGAAATTCCGGTAACAAACCCAATGTGTACCTGGTCCAATTTTGGAATCAAGATTGACTATCCCACATTCATTGTTTTTTATTTGTCTAGGAAGATTGTCTCTTGAAAATACTCCTCTAAAATGTTTTATTCCAAGTTGTTTCACCCAATTGATTAAATCAAAGTTGGATAAGGGTTTGTTTACAAAATGGTTCCTAGAATGGGGATTGAATTGAATGGACTGTCTTTTCCCAGTAGAAGCCCTTTTCCCTTTTTTGTCTTTCTTTTTTTTTCATTCCATAACCGATTGGGTTATCCCATGTACCAAAGACAGGTGGCGATTGCCATGGAATCATAACATGTTTCCCACCGCTTTTATTTTTATTAACTGCAATGTGATGTGGAACATGAACTGGTAATGACCGTCCAGAACGGCTGTGTTCAACATGCAAACCCTTTCCAGTCAAGGCTTTCACAAGTAGAGGAATTCCAATACTTGCTAAAAGTGTTCCAAGAAACCCACCAGACTGAGTTTTTGTTGGTTTGATAGCAAGTTGTCCACCAGACTGCATTGCATTTACAAGATCAGCCATTTGTCTCACATTCAATAAATTTCCAAAATTCAATAGTTGGGGCAAGTTTTCATTGGGAATAATGAATCCTCCTTTTTGTTTCTTCCCAAATAGTTTATCAATGCCGAGACTTGCTAATGAAGAAAGAGCACCTGTGGCCAATGCTGGAGCCGCTTTAGCTACTGCCTTACCTGCATATGGTAATAGTCTTGTTCCAAGTGAAAAAAGACTTGACCAAAGAGAACCTCCATGTACAACCGCCTTTCTGATTTGACTTTTTGATATATTGATATCAGAACCTTTTCCCAATCTTTTTGATTTCATCAGTTTGTTGATTTGTCTTTTTGTCAACATAAGTTGATCACCGCCAGATAATTCATCATGAGTTAGCCTCAATGTTACCGCTGAATTTGATTTAATAGCTTTTGCCAGCTTTTCTTTCTGACCTTGTGACAGTGTCACTCCATGAGGATGATAAGTAGTCATATAATATATGTTTATACTAAATTGTATTTAATATAAATAATGATTTAATTTAATTATTTAATTATTTATTTTATTTAATTATTTCCATTTACATAGATCTCAGAATCAACTTTCCATCAGTCTTTCTCATCTCAACATCCTGTTCATACAGCACAAGTGCATACACACTGTAATCATGATCTGCTGCAGCACTTAAAGTGTATTTGAAAGTCAGTTTTGTCATTCCATCTTTTATGTCCTGCTTCTGTTTTGTCAGATCAAAGTAAATGAAAGGGAATATTGTACCGAAGTTGCCCCTGTTAAGAAGGGTGTTTTCATTGAATTCATTTACAACTTTAACATAATTCAATGCATCTCTGAATACCCTTGTGGGCTCTGTTGATGGTTTGTAATGAACCTCTGGATAATCGTTTCCATTTCCAACCTCTAGATAGCAATTCGTCAAAGTTTTGTCATTACCCACAGCAAAAGTGTTGTACAAGAATTTATTGGCTTCTTGATTTGCATCACTGGCATCATTGATGATGAATACGAAGACATGTCTGGGTTTGTTTATTCCTGTGGAAATACGGAAATTGGCAGTCTGTTGTCTTGTTGAATTGCCTCTCTCAACCATTTCTCTCATGTAAGTCCATTTTCTGGTGTCAAGATAAGTGCCCATGTACAAAGACTTTCCCGCAGAATTGAAAATTATTCTTGGAACAATCAGCTGGAATTTAGTCAGTATCACACGACATTCATCACTAGCCTGCCAAATTACATTTGCATCACTCTCAAGTGTTAGGTTCACCTCTACTTTTGAGTTAGGCATGAGTTCACCCCAAAAGCTTTTGAAAAAACCGTATCTGTTCAATGCTATCTCTGCATTTATTTCACCACCATCATTAAGCAAAGCTTTACGATCTGAGAATCCTTTGTTATAAGCAGCTTGTGCCGTTCTGTTTTCAGCACCTCTGGAGGTGTCAAGATAGAAGAACTCATTGGTTCCCTGACTTGCAGCATAACCCTGTGAATACTCAAGCAATGACTTAATATTTGTGGCTTGGTTAGCATCTCGGCATTCATAAACATCGATTCCATTCATTTTTACATTAATGGTGTTAATAAGAGCGTGAACTGAATTAACAATACCATTTCGATCCGCATTAGCAATGGCAGCTCCATCTGCAAGCTTATTTTCTTTGAAAATAACATTAAAACGGGCATTATACCAGTCAAATGGTGTTGTCTCTCCACTGTTATCAACAACAAATCGGTAACCTGTTTTCCTCTGATGAGCATTGTTTGCAACTACAGTATTAAGTGCTGTCTCAAGCTCAAAGACAACATCTTCATATCGTTCGATATATTTAGAATCACGATAGTTTGACATATATTATTGTGTTAGATAAAAGTTACTTAATTTTTCGAGGTCTACCTCTCTTTCTTTTGATCTCACCCCCAGTCTTAATCTCACTCTCAGTTCCACTTTTTCTCTTTTTCTTACTTAAAAGTTCTATTATTTTGTCACCACCTTTTTTGCCAACATGTTCACCAATTGTTGTAGCTGCTTTTTTTACAGCTGTTTTGACAGCATCACTCACTATTCCTTTACCCTGTTTTGTGTGATATTTTTCATATTCCGCGTATTCAAATCTCCTCATATACTATTAGGTTTTATAATTCTGTCCCTCTCAAGAATAACTCAATATACCAATCTATCCCATTTAAATCAACTGGTGCTCCGGAAGAATCAGTGACATAAAAACGTATTGAGCTGATTGTGTGTGTTGAGATAGGATTCCATGAAAGAAAACGAGGTTTGTAAGTGAAAGGTAAACTTCTGACGAGATCTGTGACTGGAATAACAGCGATTGTATTTGTACTATTGCCATCAACAATGCTATCTATCACATTATCACAATTGATATAAATTTCATCCACTCCTCTTGTAATATCTGGTAGATTTGTTCCATATTCTTCTGTTGCTGAAACTAATTTTGAATCGAAACCGATAAGTTTTCTGAAATCATTATTTCTCAGATCCACACGATAATTTTCATTGAGTTTAATCAAAATGCGATATGTTGACAAAACGAAATATATATTGATACCATACTTGAATTTTGATTTGTCTGTCTCAGATGGATTCAGTACATGGCTGTTTTTTCTCATATACTCATGAATGTAACTATTGATATCGTCGTATGAATACATCCCGTCAACGAATGTTATTGTTTCCCAGTTTACACCTTTGTCATAGCTATATTTAATTTGATTATTCCCTAAAGACTCTCTGATGTTGTACCAACTGTATGTCATATTGATAACATTCACAGCCATTTCATATTTCAAATCATTCGTTAATTTGATAGGTGTATTGAATCTTTTTTCAAAATCATGACTCTTACTAACACCAATTTTGTCTCTGTTTTTACTGTTGAATCGTAATGAAATTTCTGTCATATACTTTTACATTAGATATTTCATCATTATTTTATTAAGCTCCTCGTTTCCAACAATACCCAGTCTGCTTAATACATGTAATATATTTACAAACTCATTTCTGACTTTTGCGCTATTATTACCAGCAAAAATAGACCCACCAAGTAACTGTAAACGTGAAAGCAAGTCACCAATATTATTATAATGAACAACACCTGCTCCATATTGTTTTCTCTTTCTCATTCCTTCCCCTGTTTGGTATTTGTAAGAAGCCAGTACATCTGCAATCGTTTCTCTATATTTCTTCAAAGTTTGTAATTCTCTATCATAAGATTGTTTATCTTCTGGTGTTTTCGCAAATCTTTTTTTAACTCCAATACTTTTAGCTGTATCTCCAGATCTTTTCTTTTCCTCGAGAAGTTTTTGTGGGCCGACTTGAGTTAAATCGGATGGTTTCAAAAGCTTGTTATTTTTTAATATAATTCTGTCATCTTTATCAAAATTATTATCGATATTTAAAATGCTGGGTTTCCTATCCTCATCTTTTAGAGGTGCTTCAATTGCCAAAGGAAGTTCCGTTCCCATTGTAATTGCTCTGAGATTAGATTCTATAACATCATCAAGTCCTCGTTTCAAATCCTGCTGGTTTTCTTTCAACTGTTCAATGACTTTATCCTGTTTTTTGTCAACACTTTCTTTCACACTCTTCTGGACATCAATAGAGGGTTTCAGTAATTGCGCTGTTTCATCATATGCATCCTGTTTCCTGTTTTCATAAGTCTTGATAACCTCACGAACTTCTCTCGTTTTATTTCCAGCTTCAATTCCACTTTTGAGAAGCCTTTTCATACGTTCTATATCCATATACAATTGTGTTAGACTAATCTAAACTATTAACATATGGAAATTCCAAATTATGATATCGTTCAGAATTCAAATAATTCATTCAGACAGTTGTATCCGTATATGCCAAAAGATACATTCAGAATGTTATTGGCTGGAAATTCTGGATCTGGAAAGACAACCTTGTTCTTGCATCTGATTATGGAACCTTTGGTCTATTATGATCAAATACATCTATACGCCAAAAACTTAGATCAAGATAAATATAAATATTTACAGCAAGTGATGGATGGAATAAGCAAACAGGTTGGTTACCCCGTTTTAGTATGCAGTCAAGATGAAATACTTCCTGTTGAACAAATCAAAGACACTGATTTACAGCGACTGGTTGTGTTTGTTGATTTCGTGACTGATAAAAAACAAGATCAAATCATAAGCTATTTCATTCAGGGTCGCCATAAAAATTGTTCAGTAATGTACCTAACGCAGTCATTCTACGGTTGCCCAAAATCTGTTAGGCTTAATTGCAGCCATTTCTGTCTTTATGATTTCCCATCCACAAGAGAGAGAAACTGTATCTCCCAAGAACTGGCAATCGATAAGCAGAAGTATATTGAAGCAACCAAAAAACCGTATTCCTTCTGTTATGTTGACAAACCAATGAAAACAGTGAAGAGAAACTTTTATGGTGTTATCTAATCTAATATTATATGGGATTATTTAATTATTTACCAACTCCAGACAATATAGGAACTGGTGATAAAGGTGATAAAGGTGATAGAGGTCCTGCTGGTCCACAAGGTCTAAAAGGTGATAAAGGTGATAGAGGTCTAATTGGTCCAAAAGGTGATAAAGGTGATAAGGGTTATGGATTCAAATTAACACAAAATGGTAACTATGATCTTGAAAATAAACGCTTGACTAATGTTGGAGAACCAAATTCAAACAAAGATGCTGTTAATATGAGATACGTCAACGATGCTGTTTTATCAATTGAAGGAACAAGGCAAAATCCATTCAAATTTCTTCTTGAAGACATATCGAAAACAACTGTAACACAAAATGCGAATAATCTTCAATTGGAAGACTTCAATTAAAGCCCATACAAGATCAATAAAGAATCATTGTCTTTCAGAATTCCAAATGAAAGTATGATATCTGTTTTTATGTTAAATGTATCACAATTGGAAGTTTCAAATTATACTTTTGTTGTTGAATTTTATACAGAAAATTATCCAGAGCAGGCAATAGTTAACATTGAAATGGAGACACAAAATATGCATATAAGAAAAAGTCCAATACAAAGAGCATTTCCAAAGACACATATTGTTGATGGTTATCTTAAGAAAATATTCTTCATCGAAAAAGCAAGTCAAGGAACTTCAACAATTGAATTAACAGTTATTACACCAAATATATTAAAAAATGTCAAACATCACATTATAGTTTATGGTATTTATGGATTTTCCAATATCATTTTATCACATATTCCTGACCCAGTTTATGAAATTGAAAATGGTAATGTTACATTCGGTGGTAATATTGACATGAAATTAAACAAAATTATCAACCTGCAGGATAACCCCTCAAACCCACAAGACGCTGTAAACAAAAAGTATGTTGATGCTGAAATTGCTAATTTTAACACATCAGACTTTGTCAAAAAAGATGGAAGTGTCATAATGACAGGCAATCAGGATTTTGGGGGGTTTATTATTACAGGTCATGGGATAGGAAACCAACCAGCAGATCTTGTGAATAAATCATATATTGACACTAATCTCGCATCAAAAAGCAGTATCGGTCAAACTCTACTTCGAGATGGAACACAAGAAATGACTGCTAATTTAAATCTTGCTGGTAACAAAGTGATCAACTGTGCAACACCAACTGCTAACACAGATGCTGCCAATAAGTTTTATGTAGATGATAAAACTAAAGATATAATTAGATTTACATCTGATGGAAGTTATGATTTTTTAAACAAACACTTGGAGAATGTTGGCCAGATTCATACTTCAGACTATATTGACATGAATAATAATAAAATAACAAATTTAGCGGACGGGGTGAATGAAACTGATGCAGTGAACTTCAGAGTTTTAAATCGAGCTTCACAAACCATCAGAGCAAACACTTTATTATTGAATGGAACAAATGCGATGGCGGCGGATATGAAACTTGGAGGGCATAAAATCATTAACTTAAAAGAAGGAACAAATAAAACCGATGCCGTAAATTTAGATCAATTAGAAAAAAGTCATATTTCATCTGCTTCTCATCCAAAGAATGCTTTCAAATATTTGATGAATGATATCGATGAAGTTAGTACTGAATATGGCTTGACAGTTAATGGATATGTCAATTTACCTCGGTCACCACATTTGATTTCAAAAAAGGTCATTGATATGGACTTGAATAAAGAAGCTAATCATATTTACAGAGCTAGAATTGGTTTTAATATGTACACAATAAAAGATGGAAAATACACTTTCATTCTTGAATGGCTATTTCCTGATTATGAAGGAATGAGTCTTAGTAGTGTAACATTCAATGCAACTGGTGGAATTACAATTCATAAAACTGTAGGGAGAAAATTTGACAACAGAAATGAAGATCATTCGAGATATTTATTATGGATTGAAAAACCTTCAGTAAGTTCACCACCTGAATATTTATATTGTACGATTCATATTAATGCTAACCCAACTTATCCAAATAAGTACAAAGTTCATTGTGTTGCATATGGTATTGATTTTGAAGCTGTAGACGTTCCATCAAGTGTTTACGACTTCACAGAGGCTTATAAAATCGTAAATGAAAAAATACAATTACAAACTGATTTAGATTTGAATGGTTTTGATGTGAAAGAAAATGAAAATTGGTTGTTTGGTGGAGACAATGGCGAATTGACAATGCTGAATAATATTAATATGAACAGCTTTCTAATTAAAGAAGCAAAACTTGGTGGTGATTTAAATCTGAATGGCTATAGAATTCATAACGGTGGTTTAAATCTTTTTCGTTCAAGTGTCACAGGCGTAATTATGGAAACAGCTTTCGATTTGGGTGGATTTGCTCTTTACAGGCCGAAATTAGGAGGTGATCTAAATTTGAATGGGAATGGAATAATCGGTCAAATACAATATTTAAATTGCTCTGTCAAAGCCAAACGAGGACATAATAAGAATGTTTTAAAGCCTGTATTGATAAATGGCTCTGATTTTTTAGTTATTCATAACAATAACTTTTATATTAAGAAAATGTATATCATACAAGGAAAAAGCCCCGGAATATTTTATTTCAGGACAAAAGCTGAAGGTGGTGGGCCTTTGCCATTACCAGCAACTGTTTATGAACACAGACAATCTTCTTTAAGCAGAAACATCACAACGGTCAACATCAACAAATCATTATCGAGAGGCTATTTAATCATTGATTATTCACATCCTAATACAGGTGCATTTGATACAACATTTACATTAGAAGTGGTCATGAATTAATCTAAAATAATATTATATGGGATTATTTAATGATTTACCAACCTCAGATAGAACTGGTGAAAGAGGTCCAAAAGGTGATAATGGTGATAGAGGTGATAAAGGTGATATTGGTCAAATTGGTCCACAAGGTCCGGCTGGTGCAGCAGGTCCTCAGGGTCCACAAAGTCCACACTTGTGGCCTTAGTGCCCTTTTGAGTGGCTTCAGCTTACTTGATCACATTAATTTGTGAAGTATCCTTGTCACTCCAGCCACATCCCACAAGCTTTACGTTTTCATTGCTTGTGTTATTGATATGTGGGTACTTGAGACTGAGCATTAGCCATGCCATGCTAATGAGGCCTAACAAGGCCGAAACAGCTGTCCATGGCTGCTAATGCTTTGCTTTGGTAGATTTAAAGGAGCACTGTCACCGGTATTTTTGCTGTTTTTGGTTCAATTCTGCCAAAATTACTGCCTTTTTCCTGTTATCGTGCAAAAAATGCTCGTACAGAATCAGCAATATGAATTCCAATGAAATTTTAGCAGAGAGAGCTAACCATGATAATTTTTTTGGTGATTTTTCAATGCATCTTAGATGGAATACAAGAGTTTATAGTGTCAATGCAGTACTAATGTCATTGGCAACAAAACTAGACCATTATTTTAAGGTTTCCACTGATGCATTGGCAGTTTTAAACCTTTTAAAGTGATGGTACAAAAGCGTGACACTGCCCCTTTAAGGGGTAATGCCCCTACCTTGTGGCCTTAGTGCCCTTTAGAGCGGCTTCAGCTTACTTGATCACATTAATTTGTGAAGTATCCTTGTCACTCCAGCCACATCCCACAAGCTTTACGTTTTCATTGCTTGTTTTATTGATATGTGGGTACTTGAGACTGAGCATTAGCTATGCCATGCTGATGAGGCCTAACAAGGCCGAAACAGCTGTCCATGGCTGCTAATGCTTGGGCTCAGTCTTTGCTTTGGTAGATTTAAGGGGTAATGCCCGCTACCTTGTGGCCTTAGCGCCCTTTAGAGTGGCTTCAGCTTACTTGATCACATTAATTTGTGAAGTATCCTTATAAAACAATGACCACAAGGCGTTTACTCTTTACCATCCCACTTGCTTATTGATCACTTTTCTCTCACCTGACCATTCGGTCCACCAATAGGTCACCTCGCTTCTCTCTGTAAACCAACATTTGGTGTGCTAAAACAACGTCTGTTGTTTTATCAACAACATTTCAAAGAAACAAGCGGAGTTAAATGAATAGAAGCAAATTGTACTTTTTTCGTAACCAAAATTATCTTTTATTTATTTGCTTTGTTCATTCTTTATTCTTTCCTTTTATTCCATTTTTTATTGTTGACTTTTTCAGTTGAGCCCCGTGGAAGAGTCGAGCGAAGCCGCAGAACCCATTACACAAACTTACCTTGAGATAAAAACATCAGACAGATGATGATGAACATACGGAAAACAGTTATCCAGACACATACAATTTACTGGCAATCAAATCAGTTTCCAAATCGCGGTAAGTCGGCTCCAACAAGCTCAAAACTCAACGAATTCTTGAACGAAGTAAAATCACAGTAAGTCGGCTCCGACAAGCTCAAAACTCAACGAATTCTTGAACGAAGTAAAAAGCACCAAACATGAACAACGAATCTCTGCCGGTCCTCCTTGAACCTCACTTTGATATAAAACAACGCTCCGAAGTTACCACTACATTTTGCCACACTGACCCTTTTGACTTTAAAAGGGCCAAAATTTACAAACACACACAAATAGTCCAGTTTCGAGTTCGCCATGACCGCTGAATAAAAGCACTGAGAACGCATTTGTACAGGGTTAGCCTCGACCTAAAAAAAAATCATAAATACATGCGGGAAGGTGCCACAGATTTGAAAATTAAACAATAGACAGAGCTGTGAACAAGTCATCTTCTCGCTGGAATTTGTGAATTTTTTTACTTTAGGTCGAGGCTAACCCTGTGCAAATGCGTTCTCAGTACTTTTATTACGTGATCATGGTCAACTCGAGACTGGACTATTGTTCAAAAAATAATAAAAAGAAAAACGAAGAAGAATGAACAGAGAATATATTTACGGCAACGATTTGGAGATGTGTTTATGATGCCATAAAACAAGGTCTTCGTAAGTGTGACTAATTTCGTTATACATGAAATTCAAGAATCAACGGTCGCGGCACGCGATACATCAAGGGTGTGTTATGTTCAGCGCATTGACTACAAGCATATGACGAAAACAACAACCACTGTATTTACTTTAATGAGCCGGATGTTAGTCATGTCAGATCCCCCTCACCCGCCCCTGCGGATTGCTCATAATTACCTACAGGAAAAATTCTCATGCATATCGCTGACCTCTACGAAGTCCGCAAAGACGAGGAAGAGGGTTCCAAACGCACCAGTAAACAATCTATGCTCCTTTCGTGATCTGCTTTTCGTGATGCGCGCAAGAAAGGGAAAATTTACATTTTCCTAAGAACAAACTTTAGTCATGGGCTCCAGCAAATTTCGACAAGGATATAGAAAAGAACGAGCTACACCAGGTAAGAAAATTATTTTATTTTCAAACAGTTTGTCTGCAAATACAACAGATTGACAATAACCATACAGCGATTTAACCGCTAAACCTGCCGCTAAAATTTATTTGAATCACCCACACTGCACAGCAAAACTGAATTACTTTAAAACTCCGGAAAAAAAACACCTAGCAAGATTTACTTGAAATTAGGGCTTTGGAAGAAAAAACGGGCCAAAAGTTTCCTGTTTCCAAAATAAAGAACTTTAGAAACAAAGAGAAGAAGTCCCAAAGGTTTACCATTGTTACCGCTATTGTTTTCTTAGAACAAAGATTGAATGCATAATTAATGTAGGGGGCTGTGCGGAAATCTTGCCGAAATTATTGCTGTTTGAAAATAAAGTTGACTTACTTTGTTGCCTTTGTCATTTGCCAGCTTCTCAGGCCGATTTGAAGCCATGTCGGCGAGTTAGCGATTATCGGAGTTTCCACTGCTAAGAGAAGCGCAAGGCAGAACATTGATTTCCGGAATGCCCGCCGTTTGAAGCCCAAAAACCCACTGAAATCAGTTCCTCCATAGAATCAAAGTAGAGATGTTAAGCTTTCCTCTCAGCGAAATCCCAGGTCGATTGCGGCCCATTGCCTTCGCTACAAAGGTTTTCTTTCGAGTCAGCTGCGCTGCTGAACTCGGCCAGAACGCCATGGACACACTGAACTTTGGAACAGCACGCTGGGTAACAAAAGTGAACCCGGTGGGGGTAGACAGCGACTAGTTGGTGACGGGCAAACCAATTTTCTCCCGGGGTCCCTCACTTCACAAAGTGTGTACAGAGATCAATAAAATTAAACCTACCACTTTTTCCATTTAAGAGTCGAAGTCATCGCTAAATCGCCGAAAACTCGATAAATAACGAGCGGAACAGTAAAGGTTCTGAAACGATCGGAGAGTCTTGAAGGTACACTGAGCACAGTTACTTTAAATTTTGTAAACACGTCCAGTCGTGATTTTGATTGGTAGCTCGAAACAATGAGCCTTTGACGGGCATGACAAAAGTGACGCGAGGGACCCCGGGAGCAAATTGGTTTGCCCGTCGCCAACTGGTCGCTGTCTACCCCCGCTGGGTTCACTGTTCAAATCAGTCCAAATCGGAATTATTATGGCTAGGCTCTTTGCGCCACCGAAAAGACTCAGTGCTAAACTTAAAATCAATCAATCAATCAATCAATTTATTAAAGTCATTGTGTGGGATTGAGGTTGCCCTCGGTATCCGAGCCAAGGGCTCATGTATAAAACGCAAGACTAAAATAAAAACTAAGAAATAAAATAAACGAATAATAACAATAATAAGAATTAAATAAAGGATACAAACATGAAATTGTTAACTATTTACAAGCTATCCAACTTTCCAACAAGCTAGATAATAATCATTAAGTTGTAAACACGTACAGATCAAGCCTAAAAGAGACAAGTATTAAAAATTTATGATTGACAGTAATTGCATAGACAGCTGGTCCTTAAATTTAAAAGATTGACGGACTCCAAATTTTTATGAAATGCGCCTAAGTTGTGTGACTGTTTAACATAAGTAGGTAGCTTATTCCATAGATGAGTAACCTTATAAGTAAAAGAAAACGTAGTGATGAACCTATTTACGCCCTAGGAGTTTACTTTTCATACAATGAAGAACTTGTAGCAAAAAATAATTTCTTTGATAAGTTAAACCCACTTCAACAATTATTTAAAAATATTTGGTCTTCTAGAGACATATCAATTTATGGAAGAATCAACATCGTTAAAACCCTCGCAAGATCAAAATTGACGTTCACTTGTAACGTGCTGGACATTCCACCTGGTTTTACTGCTGAGGTCAATAACATAATATTTAATTACATCTGGAAGCACAAAAATCCAAAACTTAAAAAAACAACTATCACGAAAGGTAAGAATGAAGGAGGACTTGGTATGATTGACTTTTCTTTATTGGACAAAGCACTGAAGACAACATGGGTAAAGCGTTTGTGCTCCGGTGATGGTGGACCGTGGAAATTCATTCCATTATCCTTACTTTCGAACGTGGGAGGAGAGCTTCTTTTCCATTGCAACTATGACATTAAATATTTATGTATTAATGAACACTTACCGAAATTCTATCGACATATATTAATATACTGGCAAGAACTAAACTGTACAACGCCTAAAAGTAAAGAAGACATCTTAAATCAAATAATTTGGAACAACCGACTAATACGAATAAACAATTCACCTGTTTATTATCGAATCTGGAGTCAAGTCGGCATCCGAAAACTTGCCTGTCTTGTAAATGATATAGGAAATAGCTTCTTGCCGTTTAGTGCGTTCGTGCAAATATTTAAAATTAAATGTAATTTTCTGCAGTACCTTAGCTTGTTGTCAGCTATACCAGATCAGTGGAAAAAAAAGTCTAAAAAGAGATCAGCAACACCACGTCGCAGCGAGCACGCAACTCGCGATCGATAAGCTTCTTTACGTGTAAGACAGCGTACAATACTCTAATTAACCGACAACAGTGCCCACCTACCGCAGAAAAAATATTAGCAGAATGCGGTTTTGATGCACAAAGGCGACAAAGCGTTTACTCCCTGCCATTTTGTGCAACGAAAGAAGTAAAACTATTTGTTTTTCAGTACAAAATAATTCACAACATACCATATACAAATAATATCTTACACAAAATGAAGAAACAACCTCACCCTTATTGCCCGTACCGATTTTAGCAAGGCTTTCGACCTGGTCGACCATTCGATTCTTCTATAAAAACTTAGACAGGAACATCAGCAAGTCACTGTGGCTATGGAAAAAACGTTTTCTCCAGGCAAGAACACAACAAGTGAAGCTCCCTGGCGTTCTGTCATCAACGCAGATTAGAGTTGTATGGTCTCAGAGGTACTACTCTAAACCTTTTTAGAAACTATCTATCTGATAGAACACAGGTTACTGTTTTGGACAACTTCCAATATGAAATAAATTACATACGTTGTGGGGTCCCTCAGGGTTCAATACTCGGACCCTTATTATTCTTATTATATATCAACGACCTGCCTAACTGTAACCTTTTATCAGATGTTAGAATGTATGCTGATGACACTAACCTTACTTATGCATCAAAGGACCATGAAGAGTTGTTCTCATCCCTGACACGTGACTTAGGCAATCTGAAACAATGGCTAGATTCTAATCGCCTAAGTCTAAACGTTGTCAAGACTAAATGTCTGTTCACTGGGACTCGACATAAAATTTCGCTACTCCCTAGTGACCCAGACATTTATCTTGATGGCCACCCAATCGAAAGAGCTGACTCCTATAAATGTCTTGGATTACAAGTGGATGAAACACTTTCTTGGGGTCCCCATATTTCTGAGGTCAACAGAACGGTTGCGAGAGGTCTTGCAGCACTAAGAAGACTTAAGCCACTATGCCCCCAACCAGTACTCATAGAAATCTACAAATCTCTCATTTTGCCACATCTAGATTATTGTAGTGTTGTCTGGGGTGGCACTGGTGCTGGCCTAAGTAAAAAACTCGAAAAATTACAAAACAGGGCTGCTCGCATAATATCTGGAGCTGACTGGGGCGTAAGATCCTCTCAGATTCTATCTGACCTCAACTGGACGAGCCTTGCTGACAGACGAACCAAACAAATGAAAAGTATAATGTTCAAAACAGTGAACAAACAATTGCCAGAGTACATATCCGAAAGATTTGTGAATACTATCCATATATACATATATATACATATATACTATCCATAGATACAATCTACGTGACTCTGAACTATTTTTTGTTCTGTTCATCCCTAGACCGAACACAGAAGCCCTTAAAAAGAGTTTTCGCTACAGGGGGGCCATAACATGGAACAGTCTACCTAGCGAGGCTAAGCAGGACACTAGTTTAAACAATTTTTATGCTTTAATTAATTAAGTATTAAGTTATTTTTAGGACTTACTGTAATTGTCTAATTTTGAGTAGTAGATAAATTAATCTTTTAACTATAGATTCTTATTTTACTATTTTTTTAATAGGCCACTAGTTTAAACAATTTTTAGGACTTACTGTACTATATTTTTAACTTGTCTAAATTTGAGTAGTAGATAAATTAGACTTTTTAACTATACATTCTTATTTTACTATTTTAACTTTATGGTCATCGTGGGCTCCATGGGAGAGCACTATTTAGTGAAATGGACTCCGTGGATAAATAAAGTTTGATTGATTGATTGATTGATTGATTGATTGACTACCACAAGGGTCTGTCATATCCCCTTTGTTGTTTAGTATTTTCATCGATGACTTTGACGACTTTTTACCTGTTGAGATGGAACGAGTACGAATGTGTAAATACGCTCACGACTGTACAGTTTATGAGAGTGTACTAAGTGGCTGCTCATGAAATATGCAGGAAGTCCTTGATGGCCTCCAGAGCTGGGCTACTACAAATAACATGCTACTGAACCCCAAGAAAACTAAAGATATGTGGATTTCCTTCTGCAAAAATTCTATCGAGCCGGAAGCTCTGCGAATAAATAACACACAAGTGGAGAGGGTATCCCAGTTTAAACTACTTGGAGTATGGCAGCAAAATAACCTACGTTGGAACTACCATGTCGAGCAAATAATAAAGAAAGCCTGCAAGAGAGTATATCATCTACGTGAATGTAGGAAAGCAAGGTTGCTTACGGAGGTTGGCATTATAGTTTATTGCACCAAAATCCGCCCACTCCTTGAATATGCGTCACAAGTCTGGGGTGGTCTACCACAGTATTTGGCAGACGACTTACAGTCCATACAAAACAGGTGTCTGGATATAATAGGTATTGAGAACATCTCTCCCAGCGTTGGAGCAGAGACGAATGGAAGCAACAAAACGTGAATTGGAAAGAACGATAGAAGACATCTACCATCCCAATCAAGTATTCTACTCTAAGCCAAGTATAACTCATAGTTACAATCTACGATCCAAACCTGGTCCAGTTGTCATACCAAGGTCTGGAACCCAAAGACATGCAAATTCTTTTATAGCAAGAGCCGCAAGGCTGCTAAATTCTTAAATGTATAGTACATTTATATATCTATATTTATATTTATATTAATTATTTCCAGGTAAAACCGTGAGGTCTGGAAATCATTTTATTGTAATTTTACATTATTTCTTATAGCGGAGCTCCGACGGCCCGAAGGGCCGTCAAGCGGAGCCCCATACCTATAGAAACCCGTCAACTGCTTTTCTCATGGTAAAAATGGCTAGCGGTATTGCTCGTGGGCGCGTACGCACGACGACGACGACGACGACGACGACGACGGAGTCGCCCAATAATTAATAATATCCTAATAATAATCATAATAATCCAACATGGCGGCCATACTCCACCTGGCCCAGCTGACCAGCTACTTTACAGCGTACATCTTTGATACTGGACATCCATCTTATAGCCAATTGACACCTGTCAAAACAAGGTATCCGCTGACCAGTGTCACGTGACCATATCGCGGGCTCAAGTTAAGACCTCATCGAGGTCAGCTGTTTTTTTGAAGTTGACCGCTGACCAGGTACTTGCTTTCGATTGGATCGCAGGCTCAAGCCAAGTGTGGGACACCCAAACCAAATCGAGGCCGTTAAAATTTTTCGCGCGCTTTCTGCGGCTGGTAATTTCACATTCAGTTGGTTTCTTTATTTTGAGCAAAACAACTTCATCTTCGATCGAAGTTTGTCTTTCGCGTAAAAAGCATAAAGATCAAGAACTTGTCAAAAGATACTCCGGAAGGTGAATTTTCAAGTGATGACAGGAAGGACGGAAGATTTTTCTCAGGAAAAGCTTCAAAGATTGTGCGGTTGAAAACAGTATAATTCAACGCTTCAAGGGCTTTCACTTCACCGCGGCATCTTGCATCTCACCAAGAAAAGTCACTTAACAGTTCACCGGTATTAATGGGAGGAATGAGTAGCTCAAACTCTGTGGAAGAAGCTCTTTCTTTGGACAAACCGTTTGCTATTTTTGCGGATGCTTGTTTTTACTTTACTGAAGCTTACGCATTTTCAAGTGGTAGAAACCTCTACAACACAGGACTGTGAGGTAAAATAAATAAATAGAAGCTTAACATTTGGTTTAATCGTTGTTACTTTTGTTCAGGAATGAAACTTGTATTTTTCTCTCGAATGGATATAAATAACAATCATCTGTACTCGTTTTGGACGCAAAGAAGTAGTTGAATTGTTTGTTTGTTTTGTTACGTTGTTTTCTTTGCAAGCGAACGAGTGTTTTTACTCGGCTTGGCTGACTGTTTTTCGACCTTGGTTCCTCACAGTAGCGTTAAGAAACGTTTGCCCTTATCTTATCAACACGTAATCGCAATGAGTCCTCGTAAAATTAAGCATTAAAGGGGGAGACTCGAGCTCGAGTAAAAATAAAAAATCCGATCAAATGCATGTGCATGTGCACTTCTCAAAATCTGACATTAAGTTGTCAAAATGCTGCCAAAACAGTCAAAACCCAGCGCGCTTCACTTCGTCAAGTCTTTAAGAGATCTTCGTCGAAAGCAGCCTGTAAACAACAATTAAGTTTCGCCGTCTTTAAACATGTCGTTTGTTTGAACCGGTAAGAATCAGCGTTTGGATGTTAAAAACAGCGAAATGGGTTGACTGGCTGGCTGGTTTTGATAAATTTTAAAGTGGACGGGTCTGCGAGAGAAATGCTCGTTTGGTTTGGCAAGCGCTTTCTTCGTTATCTGGATGATGTTTTGCCACTGAGAATCATTAATTGAAGAAGGTTCTTCGGAAGACATGGGAAGTAACAGTAAAACCATCAAAGCACTTAAGTGTTTTGTGTAAGCCAAGGAAAGATTTTGTGGGAAATGGCTCTATTATTCAGCTCTGTCGCATTCCGAGTGATTGCTGTCTCAGTGATTCCTGTTGACTGCTCTAAACGATCAGGTACGGACCTCTTTTTTTGTCTTTTCTACGGACATTTATGTCAAATCTGCTAAGGAAATTTTCTAGCTTAATACAAGATTTCTGCACCTTCTCCAAGAATCTTCGAAGAAATATTATTCATATTGTGCTTTGTTTTCTTGTAATAAGTCTTATGTTTGTTGTTATATTGTTTCTGAACCGCGGTCAATTCATGTTGACTGCTGTAAACGAAGAGTTTGTACCCTTTATTTTTTTTTCTAGGGCATTTATGTCAAAATAAATACCGATTTTCCTAGCTTTATCATTACAAGCTATTTTAATTACTAGCTAGTCTTGTTTAATTTCTCCACCTTCTCCTTCTTCGAGCAAACACTCGCCGGCATCGTACTTTGTTCGCTTGCAGTGTTTTTGTTTTGTTTTGTTTTGTTTTTTTGATCCGCTTTGAATCCCTTTACGCTTTCATCTCAAAGTAGTTAGACTCAAGAATGTCCGTCGTTTTTTTTTTTCTTTTTTGCAAACGTTTACTATCGAAAACTCTTCGTTTTCCCTGCTGCTGCTCAATTGTTTTGGACACAAATTAAACTGGCCCAAATAAACTCCTGCGAAGTTGCTCGGTGAGAGTGTGCAGCTCCGATTCTAGGCTTGGCATGGCTAAATATATATATGGCCTTCAGCTTTTCTTTTTTTAATCGCTACATAACAGACTGGAATGGTGTTCCATCGAACATCATGCATGCACCTTCTTTAAGCAGTTTTAAGTCCTATCTATTACATTATTGGTGTCAATTTTAAATCAGATGTAGCTTGTGAGTGACAAGTATGTAATTTAATTAGGTTGGCTTTGGATTACTTCATGATTTTTAGTCTCAATCTCAAATCAGGGGTGACTTGTAAGAGACAAGTATTTGATTTAATTTGATTAGGTTAGCTTTGGGCCACGTTTAAATTTCACCTCTTAGTTTTTAGAATGTGTAATATTAGATAATATTCTTTGTATGGGAATTTAGTTTCTCCCAATTATTCTCCAGTCATGCACTTTTTGTTTTGTGTCAACTTAGTTGTATTCACATGACAAAGTATTACTAAACTTAAAACTTAAAATTAAACTTAAAGTAAGCTCTTTCTCATCAATGTACACATCCTTTGGACTTCCTCCTCCTGCATACAGTCTTTCAATTAATTTTATTAGTAGCTGGTCACACCAATCTTGTGGGATGTTTGGATGACATTTGGCATTAATGTTTAATGGAATCTCTGATGTTTGATGAAGTATGTTAAGATCAAGTTAAGATGGCTAACGGATTTCCAGCACTTTTGCTTTGATGAATCACCTTGATAGTGGTATCAACCAAATGCCCAATATATTATTATCAAGTTGTTTGGTCTTGCACTTAACTGGCCAGAAGCTAAGAGCAGCTGCATTTCTTTTTGAAAACACTGTAGGTGCATTGAGTGATGAGCTTAATGTTAGCAAGCAGTTTTTTTGTGTGATAGTAACGTCAAGAAGTAATTGATCAAAATAAATATCTTGGTCTTAATTCATGGCATCTAAATATTTTTATTGATTTCCATGTATCTTTCTTTCATAATTTTTGTGAGGCATACATATATCCAGAGGATACACAATTTCCGATTTCTGACTGTCTCATGGGAGGCTGTGGATAATTGAAATTGCATTCATTATGAAGTGATGATCTGAATCACTATATATCTGATGTGATACTGATTCCAAGGAGCAATCACCAGGCTTCTCCACCAATTTCTAGTGGCTCTAAACCATACCTAAGTAGCTAAGTATGTAACTAAGTTGCCTACAGTTGAACGGGGAAACAGACCTGTCCTTAGGTATTGCTCTAAGATGTTAAGAAATGTTTTGTTTTAAAAATTTATAGTTGAAAACTAGCTTTGCAGGTTCTTTTTTACACAAGGTATTAAAGATTATTTTAAAAAAAACCTACCTCAATATTTTTATTTTGCTTTTTTAACATCTCCAAACTCAGTTTGGAAAGGAATTTTTATTACCTTACTCAATAGAACGCTTGTTTTTAGGAGGGGTGGGGGTCCAAATTCGTAAAAGGGGATTCATATCTGCTAGCAGTTCTGGACTAGGGGGTCCAAATCTGATCCACAAGCAGATCTGGACTGGAGGGTGCAAATCCACGTGGGGTCCAAATCCACTGTGCCACTGGCTCAGATCACCTTTCCATACTATTTTCTACAGCATTGGGTCTGTAGCTTGAGTGAGGTCAGATGGGTGATATGACAAGCAGACTATATGTAAATGCCAGTAGAAAAAGAATGCTTTTGGAGCTCCGCTTTTAGGCTTGGCTAAATATATATATTACTGTAAATCCATTATATTTGTCTGTCAAAGATGGATCATTAACGTTATTATTATTATTATTATTATTATTATTATACTGTACTAATGTCGAACTGAAACGACTTCTCATTTATTCCTTTCCTGTTCTGTTGCGAAATAGTTCCGGTCTGAGCTTACTACTTGATTTAATCTGATGTCGACAAAAAAGAAATCTACTCTTTCTAAAATTGAAATAATATACGGGGTGTTCGATGATTGGTCATCCTGTCTAACCGTAAATCACTTGATTTTAAAAGGAAAATACTTTCTTTATACAAACGCCTTAGATGACAAAAGACCTCAGTTTGCTGATTTTATCACCCTCGCACAAAATAAAATTGTAATAGAAAAATATATCGCAATCATGACAAATAATCGCCCTGCTTTTGTTAAAAAGTGGTCACATTTCTTAATCTAACTATGTTGTTTCTTTTACGTGATGTAAAGGTCTAGATGTTTATAATTCGTAATTAACACCTCTTCTAAAGTTCTCATCGTTAGTAATTACGTTGACCTCTACATTGTATGTATTGTAAGTAGTTCAATTGTATTTTATGTGTCCAATAAATAGTGTTAGTATTGTAAGTAGCGTAAGTACCGTATTGTAAGCAGCGATAGCATTTTAAATTAACAGTGTAAGTACCGGATTGTAAGTAGTGTTAGTATTGTAAATAGCGTAAGTACCGTATTGTAAGCAGTGTAGCATTGTAAGTAGTCCAAGTATCATGCTGTCAGCTGCGTAAGTGCTGTAAACGCAAGTTACGTGAGACGTTGTAAAATGTTCTTGTGTTGAAATAAATTTGTCAAGAAAAAAAAGATAATCAATCGGATAGTTTATATGAGCGCTGTCCTATCCATCGAAGTTCCCGACTAAGAATAAACGCAAATAGTCGACAGTGAAGATGATCAGGTTAGGCAGTTATTCGAAACTTGTCTAGTTTGGTGTGTTTGGTCGATTTTATTTCTTCATTTGTTTTAGTGAGAAGAAGCACGGTACTTGGAAGTAAAAGCAGGGAAAGTCTGTGGCCCTGAAATGACCTTTTTTTGTTTTTCTTAAGCGATGGATATACAAACACTGAAGGACTGCGTTGAAGATTACATCAATAAATAACAATTCAAACTGGGGCATGAAGCGGCGGAAATTTGCTCGTCGTCTTCCTTGTCATTTCTTTGCAATCAACTGCTGCAACTATTATTAGAGGTAAAGAATATAGGAATTGGCCGTTTTTATGCTAGAGACGTTAAAGTCGTCTCGAGACGACTTTAACGTCTAGTATAAAAACGGTAAATAAGACAGACGAATTTAACGTCTGACGACTTTAACGTCTTCATTTAAGTGTGTCGTTTAGACGCACTTATCAGACGACTTTAACATCTCAGACGTTAAATGCGTCTAGTATAAAAACGGGACGACCTAATTGGGACGCATTTATTCCTGAACTCCTTTGTTAATCAGCACTTCGTTACTTCCTTGCTCTCTTGGTCGCCACGGCGGACAAGCAAAGTGCTTTGGCCATATCTATTTCCTCGTCCATCGCCTGAAAAACCGCTTCCTCGAATGATTTTCTTTGTCAAAAACATTTGCATCTCCATTTCTTGTCTTTATTGACGACTTCGAGAAGTTAGATTTCAGAATCTGTAATTCCGCCATGTTTATTTGTTCTTACATTCACGCGTTTGAAGTTTATTTGGCGCCGAGTTTACTCGTGCCTATCATCCAGTCCGAGAATAGAATCCAGTCTGTTTTTAGAAAAATCTTGTTTTTTCTGTTAGGTCGTCTACTTTTATGTGTCCCTGTTTTATACCAGACGGCTTTAACGTCTCAGACGTTAAATGCGTAACGTCTCTAGCATAAAACCGGCCATTATAAGTCTAAACCTCGTATCTGACGCACATAAAACTTCAGTGCTTTTTCCATGCAAATGGTTTTTTCGTCCGGAGCTGAAGTGAAGAAGACCACTCCGACTCGCTTTCGCGGTATTGTTACATCTTCGGAGGTGTTCGGAACGTTTCATTGATGGAAGCCAAAACACGGTTTGGTAGTTTGCACTTAAAGATGAAATTCCGCACTATTATGAAACTCGCAGTAAAGGTAGAGCAGAAATAAATTATTGAAGCTGTTGTTTGTTCAAGGAAGGACGTTTCAGAGGCTTCACTCATGTTTGTTTTGTGAAGTTAGTCAACCCGCGCACTGTAAGTTCAGTTTTTCGCGCGTACCGAGTTGGCCAATCAGAAGCAATTTCATTGTTTCAACTGTTTCAGTTGCAGTTTCAGTTTATTTATTTGCCAGAAAAAATAATAATAATAAATATAACAGACATGCAATATATTACAAAAATTGGAAATAAATGAATTAAAGGTATTTCCTGATAACCAAACAGAGTTGAAGACTTAGGTAGAGTTGCCCAGCGCTCTTCCTGCCGTCACACCCGTTAGACATGTGCAAAAGGGGACAGCTCTGGGGCCGAGGATGAGTGCGAAAGTCCTACGTCATTACATCCAGTCAAGAAATCTCATCAACCTAAATAGTTTTTTTGAGGAGCCACGTAACATCTTTCGTGACCTTAAAAAGGTTTTTCTGTAAAAGACTGTTTTATATAAAACATTTCTTCTTGTTAAGATCAGACCAGGACTTTCAATTGCAGCTGGTCTGCAGGGCCTCTTACCACCATTTAATATTATTTAAACAACATTTCAATGAAAATACGGCTACAGTGGAGTGGACATAACCTGTCACAGGGAGAAATGAGCCTTGAAAGGTATTCTGGAAAGTATGAATCTAAACATTTAATAGCTTCTTCAAAGAACTTCTTCCTGTGGTCAGTAAAAACTGTCATACACAGCACTCTGTTTGATTGCCAGAATGTTGGAGATTGTACAGATAACAACAACAACAACAACAACAACAACGTTTATCTGATTTACAAATGAATTAATTACAGCGGAACTGATGTGGTCATGTATCTATAAAGTTCAGTAAAAACCGGCTACCAATTACAAATAAATGACCTTCAAAAATGTGCTTCAAAAAGGGCGGTTCGTTTAATGACGTTAATGAACTTAGCCCAATCTCAGATACATGCTATTCCATACTTCATTTCCTCCAATAAAATGCCAATATCTATGGTACACTTCAAACTCTCTTCTCTCTTAATTCTAGACATCTGAAACAATTCTGCACCGCCTATCATCTCTGATATGTTCATTCCGACAGGCCAAGTTCACTAATACAACACCCGATCCTCTTCAGCTGGATTTTTTTATCGCAAATACTCTCGACTTAACCATCATAAAAACTCGTTTGCTAGCATCATAGCAAAAATTTCAGTGGAACAGTATCCCTGAGAAATGACAAAAAATTCCAAAACACGCTCTTAAGTTAAAATTACACAGTCTCTTATTCCTCAATCTTGAAAAGCGGGATAGTTATGCTGACATAGACACCCTTATTGATGAAATAGAAACGGTATCATGCTAAATTATTTTTTTCTCTTCCCAGTTAACTCCCAGGGCTGGATTGTTCGAAAGCCGATTAACGCTAACCCAGGGTTAAGAGTTAACCGAGGTTTTCATCTCGCTCGTTGAGAAAGGCTTTTAAATCAAATTTTACGTTTAAAGTAAAGTTAAATTCCAGCCAGAACGTAAAGGTGAAAATCTTTTGGAAATGTTTTTATTGAACAGTAACTAAACTTGACACTAACCCGGGATTAGCTTAATCGTGCTTTGAACAACTGGGCCCTGTTCTCTACATGTTTGTAACACTCTTACATCCTTTGCCCAACCTTGAAAGATAGCACATTAAAAAACGTAACTCTAAACTAGAGATTATAGTGATGATATATCAGTTACCAAAAGAGTATCCCCTAAAAAACGAAAATCGCTTCTTTTCTTCATGTACTCTTTTCTTCAGGTCGGCAGGCCATTCCACAAAATTTCGTGTTATTGAAGGGAATGGGTCCACAATGGCTTCGCAGGCCTGGATGTAATTCTCCGAGCACTCTATTTCCAGAAACTTGCATACTTTTCTGAGAGTGTCCGCTGGATGCTTTACTATTTCCATACTTGGGATGTCAAGCACTTGGCCTGGGAAAGCCATTCTAGCCTTGTTGCTTCCATTGGCACATCGAAAAAACCTGTCTATATTATACTTCAGTATTTCCGGCTCAGCAATCTGATGATTAAAATCAGAAATAGTCATAATTCAAAGGTTGAAATATATCAACTCTTTCCAACAGAGAATGATCATTTTGTTAGGAGAAACAGCAGGAAGCTAAGCATCACTTAAGCCGCGGCTACACGAGCGATTTTTCGCTCGCGCCGGTGATGCGATTTTTTCAATTTTGTCGCGTCACCAGCGCGCGATGAAAATCGCAAGTGTAGCCACCCTTGAACCGGCAACGCAACAGGTAAAAAGTCGCAAGAAAAAAATCGCGAGAAATTGAATGAGTTTAACTTTTCGCGATTCTTTTTCTGCGATTTTTTGAGCTGTCGCATCACCTGTGCGAGGGTGGCTACACGGGTGATTTTCATCGCGCGCCGGCGACGCGACAATTTTACAAAAAATCGCATCACCATCGCAAGCAAAAAATCGCTCGTGTAGCCGCGGCTTAAGACAGAGACCCTAAGATTGCTTTCACTTTACTGGCACAGTTACATTCAATGAAACTGGACTATTATTTGACGTAGACGTGGTTTCTTTAAAGGGAACCAACGAATGGTGTTAATTACATAAATATATCAAATTTCTACAAACCTCTCATGGAATCGAGAAAAATATGTAAAATCTGTTATAACAAAGTTTTGATGTAACGCGCGCTCTGATTGGTTAAAACAGCGTGCTATATCAGAGTACAGATGTACGGCCAGCTACGTTCTCACGCCATCGAGTCGACCCAAATGAAAACTGGCAGACCAATTTCCGAATTTTTCCCTCTTTTTTTATTTTAAATCAGACGTCTTGTACGACCTACAAAACGAGTATGAAAACGAGCTGTTAGCCTCAATGGATTTGGAAGATTCACAAATGACAGCATGATATTAATATCACGGGCGTTTTCAGAATTAGAAGTTGCTGAAATTGTCCAAGTCACGCAGCGACAAGGGCAATTTCAGCAACTTCTGGAAACACAAGTGATATTAGCTCTTAATTTTACGAGGACTCGTTCCAATTACGTGTTAAATACATAAGGGTAAAATTTTCTTAACACTGCTGAGGCACGTCGAAAAACAGTCAGCCAAGCGAAGTAAAAACACTTTCCTTCGTAAGCGAAACAAACAAACAATTACAACTACTTTTTAATTCGCGTCCAAAACGAGTGTAGATGATTATTATTGACATCCAGTCGAGAGATAAATACGAGTTTCAGTTCTGAACAAAAGTAACAACTGAGATTAAACCAAATGTTCAAAGCTTCAATTTATTTACGATTGACCTGTGCTGTAGACTGAGGTTTCCACCACTGGAAAATACACATCCACTTAAAACAACGCATCCGTAAACATAACAAACGGTTTGTCCAAACGGTATCCACCAAGTTTGAGCTACTGTTCTGTGAACATTTTTGGTGAGCGGCAAGATGCCGTGGTAAAGTAAAGCACTTAGGAAGCGGATAGAGCACTCAAGAAGTAGGGGAAACACTCGACGACGTCTCGTGTTTCCCCTACACTTCTTTCGTGCTCTATCCGCTTCCTGCGTGCTTTTCAACAGAACAGATCACAGGCGAGGCTTCTTTATTTGTTAAATAGATCGCAACCATTTTTTAGAAGATTGACTTCAGATTTCGCGTTCTGTTATCTTGGAATGCTCAATGATCTATGGGAATGATGACATTTTAGAGCTCCCCGTTGGTGATTTTTGCAACAATTTGATTTGCTTCTTTTGGTGAAAACACACTAAAGTGTAACGTCTATTGCCGTAATAACACCACAAAAATCAATTAAAAACCAGCCACTAATCTACATAAAAATTCCGAAAAGATGATCGTCATCTTTCATGCCATTTCAGTGAGAATTTCTAAAGACCTCACGTACCATCAAGCCCACGACTTCCTCCATTTCTAATACTATAAATTCATTTTCCTCGCCGTTGTCATCTGCCGGTTGCTCTTCCTCCGAAGAATATATATCTATAAGATTTAACGTATTTTTCTGGATTCTGTGAGAGGTTTGGTTCCCTGTAAGGTGCTATCACAAGAAAAACATTGCAATAGATGATAACTAAATTTGGCTCTGGATATTATGCAGTCCATGTATTCGATATTAGAGCTTTCCTGACAAATATCTATTGCATGGTAACTTAAATAATCCACGAGACGAGTCAGAAAAATAACTGGCGGACGTTTGCCTAACTGTAAACTCGATGTGATCCCAAGTGGCTATTTACTGTTTCCTGGAGTGAAATTTAGATTATCATCGTTTTTTTCTAAATCATGTCATCATCATTATTCTTGTCTCCAAGTAGCGCTGCCTTCTGTAACAGTGGCACCGATTGTTTTCAGGTGTTGTTTATGATTTTTCGGAATCATGCCAAGTGCACCTGCTACCACAGGCACAACATAGGTTTGGTGTTCCACAATCTCACTTGTAATTTCTCTCTTGAGATCTTGCTACTTTTTCATCTTTTCTTTCTCTTTGTCAGCTATACGGGCATCTCCAGGCACAGTAATATCAACAACAAAGCACTGGTCTTCCTTATCTAAGAAAACAATATCTGGCCTTCTACTTTGTATTTCAAAATCTGTCTGTATTGAGAAATCCCACAGGAGCTGCACCTTGCCACTTTCCACTACTCTTTCTGGTTCATGTTCGTAAGGCCATGCTTTTTAGAAATGTCCCAGTGAATTATCCTGGCCACATTATCGTGTCGATATTTATACTTATTCTGAGCTAGTTTACTGCACTCGCATATTAGGTGGCCTACAGACTGCTCCTTTACTCCACACATTCTGCAGAGGGGTGAGATATCTCGCTTTTCTATACGCGTTTTAAAGGCGTTTGTTTTGAGCGCCTGGTCTTAGGCAGCTGCTATAAGCCATTCCTTTTTGCATCCAGTTCCACGATGTTTTATCTGTTACACCCTCCGTTTGCGCTAGGATTTGACCGTGAAGGGGTTTACTCCTCCAACTTTCAAAGCGTTCTTTGTAGTTTTTGTTCTTGACTTCTGTGGAGCTTTGAAATTCCCCACTTCCTCGTTCACTGCTATTGTGGACGTTATGTAATGTTTAATAAACGAGCAGGCGTGTTTTGTCAAGTTTAAAACACGAGGCGCAGCCGAGTGTTTTAGGACTTAATAAAACACGAATTGCAAATTTATTGAGCGGTTTCAAAAGCTTTACTGTATATCTATCCATTCTTGCACTAATATTTGGATTTTGGGTTATTTTGGCCTACAAAATCGGATATATATCAAATATAAAAATTATTAATCATTAAAAATTAATTTCTTTTGTATTTCCTTCATGAATTATTAGGAAATGTCTAGAACGGGTGCAAGAATTTCATCAGGGGCTCAAAACACCGAGAAACAAATGAAAGCTTTTATTGTTGCGAAAGCTTTTTATTGTTGTGAAAGCCTTTTATTGAATGCTTGTATTGTTTCGAGGTGTTTGGAACCCCTGATGAAGCACGAAGCACGAGTTTTTGATTTGATCTGTTTATGTGGTTCAGAGCCACCTTAAATTTCCAATGACTTAAGGTGACTCAGAACCCCATGTACAGATTTTTTTAAAACTTTGCAGAAAGATGAATTTTCATATGCTGATTGCCATTTAATGATAAAAAGCGGGGGTCACCGGACTCGCTTTTGAGTTGTAGGCACATAAAGCCAAAATAAGGGTGTTTCTAAGAGACTGTACTGTTGCTATGGTTACCTTATTTGTCACAAAATTGATCGCAAATTGCTGAAAAATAATTGGGAAATTTTTTGATACCATGTTCAAGAAAAAAAACTAAAAATTGTGGGAGTATCGATCCATCAAAGATTTGGTGTTTAATAAATTACTAGTTCGCGAAGTTGACAAATCATGATGTAAAACATTTTGTAAATGAAAAATGAACTAGTACTGTATAGCTAATGGTAATTAGAAGTACAATTTTCATATTTTAGTGGTACATACCACTCTCACTGGAGAAAGATATATAGTTTTTCATTGGGCATCCAAACACATGCACGTGATGTGGTATACATCCGGTGATTGGTAGTTGACGTAATGCATTATTAATGAGTTTGATAAATAATACGGTGGACCAATTTCTTCCAAACGTACATAGTCTTCCACCCCCATTAATCCACGGCCCCCATTTTCTCTCGGTAAATATAAGTGGTCTACATCTCCATGCGGGTGCAGCATACCATAGATAGTCATCAGTTTCCTTGTTTTCCGATCTACATTCTACAATTCCATCTTGGTCCAACTGACAACTCCAGCTCCATATCGCATTACTGGTACTGCCCGTGTGTTAATTGCTAGCATCGTGTTCCTTCCATTGACCTTTGACTTTAACACTTTTTTTGAGCCAGCGAAAACATTCACTCTCCAGCTTGTTCTTCATTCTGTAATGTAGCAAATCGTCATACCCGAGAACCCTCAAATACTTATAACCATCCCCTTCTATAGTCTTCATTCTTCCTCCATCAGGCAGATTCATTCCTTGAAATACAGTAATCAGCCGTCCCCTTCGCCGCACTTCTTCAGGCCGAACTCCATACCGATATTTTCGCTAAAAACACGAACTGGGACACGGAAACTGACACGGACACGGACACGGACTCATCATCGTCACCATCATCTTTATCATCATCATCATCATGTTCAAGTTTCTAACAGTACAGTACACGTTGCTGCTGCTCTGGTAGGTAAATCCACTAAGCGGAGTGCAACCAGTCATCGAAGACCAGCATACTAGAAATCGCGGAAGACAAAACTGTCGTCTATTGCAGGCTGTTACTACGACGATCAGTCTTCAATGGGAAGGTCTTTAAGGGCCTTCTCTAGGTTGTTTTCCACGTATCCTAGCGACTAACGACGTGACGACGATGTTGATAATGATTATGTTGTTGTTGTTGTTGTTAGTCTCTTAATACTTGATTGACGTAGAATATCCTGACCCAGCACCTTCGCGTTTTGTTGTCGGTTTTAAACTGAGCACTGTACATGTCTTAAACTACAAATAATAAATGATGACGTTACATACATTAGCGGCTTTTAGAAAACCGTATGCAGTCGTGCTGCAAACATAGGATCACAAAGAAAACAATACTGCAATTCTGCTGTATGAACGAACCTCATCGCCTTTCTTGTGCTGGTCGATATATAACAATTACCGTAATACCCGAAATGTGGCGATATTCCGCAATACTGAGAAGGATATTTTTTTCTGGTGATAACAAAGCACTGATTTATGGCAGAAATGCTGGATATTTATATTATTATTATTGTTATTGTTACGGCTTTTGCTTAATTGTATTTGTTGTGTCTTTTCAGTTGTTAATTGTCCTTGCATGTTGGCACGAAGTTAGTATTCGCATTAGTATTTGCATTCCGCACGCCTTTTAGTTTCTCACATTATGTTAATTTCATCAGTTATATTAGTTCTTGTACCTTTTTCAAATTCATTCACACTGTGTTTCCTGTCATGTCAGCATTGGTAAGTCTTTTCGTTGCCTTTATTTTCCTTTCGCTTCCTTTTTGTACGCTTTCCTTACGTTATTTGTCCTCACTCGTATATTTCTTATTCTTAGGTATTTACGAATAAATACGTGAAATACAATGCTGACGAAGTTTAAGTTCTGCTTCGGTCGCCCTCGCGCCGAAACAATTATTCATTATTACTATTACTATTACTATTACTATGATTATTATTATTATTATTATTATTATTATTATTATTATTATTATATCATTATGTTGAGGCTAATCCTCAACAATCTTCTAGTCCAGTCCAGTCCATGTTGTGTTACTATCCCGCCATGCCTCACGCTAGTGTTTATTTTTGCCTTCGTTGTGTTTTTGAGAACCATGTGCTCGTTTGAGCGAATACCTAGAGCATCTCATCAAATACATCTTATTCCAAAATGGCGGCCGTTCGGAATGATCTGGGGAGAGCAGCGCGGAAACGAGGCATCGAGGGCCAAGTCAAAGTCAAGCATGTAGACAGCAATGGCGTTCGTCGTGTCTATCAGAAGAATTGAAGACATACTTGGTAGTTCGTTGTACGGATGGGATCCTAATCAGTTGAAAAATGCTTAACTAAATTTTGGTTCAAGTGTCGTGGTGATTCTTGTAAAGGTTTACTGATTTTGCGGTCGGAAACGCCGACCTTACTAAGGCTGCTCAGGTCAATTAAGTAATCTAATCATTGATTAAGATGTATTAAAACCTATAGCTTGTCATGTTATTGAACCCGGGTTAACGCTAACCACGCTTCGAGCAACTGGGCCCAGGGAAGCCGAATACAACACTACAAACATATAGAAAAAATATTTACCCAGGCTTAACTTAACCAAACTTTTATTTGCTTGGAACGCTAAAAAGGAGATTTACATGAAGGTGTTCTTCTCGGATATGTAGTTCAGAAAATCAGAAATAATAGTTCAAAATAGTCAGCAAACTGAAAATAAATGGTCATTGCCTGTACGCGAGTTATGTGCTTATGAATATGCTTACAAACACACCACATTTGACTGACAACACTAAACAGAGTAAATGCACTACACTGTCCCATATGTGGAGGTTTTTTGTCTTGTTGATCACACACTCCACGTGGGCGGATTTGAAGGGGAATAATTTGTTGTGTTTGCACAACTTCCTCAACTTTGGTTCCAATAAAAAGTGCCCCGTAGAAAGTTGACTATAATCCTGACTTAATAAATGTTTTGGCACCCCCAGGTAAGATTCCAATAAGCCCCTTCATATTGGTATGCCGGTTTTTATACGAGCTAAAAGGACCACTGTTTAAACGAAGACTCTTAGGCATTTGACAGCAGAGCTCGCTGCAGTCAATTATGACCCTGGTAGAAGCAGATTTATCCTTAAAATCAGCAGGCATGTGGTCATTGATCTTTGCCCTTGTGGGCCATACTGAAATAGTGCTGACTTTAAGAAACATAAAATTAATCCAGGCTTAATTGCCTCTAATTCATATTTGCTACATCATGAGAAGGTGAATGCCAATAATTAATGTTTTCACCTTCTTTTCCTGAATTTAAATACTGAATTATACTCTTGAAAATGTCTCTATTGGGAAATCCAGAATAAAAAGTTACATCTTTAACTGACTTCACAAATCTGTCGACGTTAAATACTTTCGATTGTAAATCTTGGAAATATCCGCCTCGAGTTGTCGGAGTTTTTCAGTAAGCTCGGCTTTCTCACGGTCCAGATCATGAATAGCTTTCTCACGGTCGTTTTATAGCTCCGTAGAATCTCTGTTAGGAGAAATATCTGAGTTGCGATGTCTTGGTTGATGACAGTAGGTCAGGAAATTCCTGGTTTTCCCGGGAATCTATGTCAAATGACACACTTGGAATACTGCTCCCGGCGCCTATCGTAGCCGTTGCTGAGGTTTTCCTCCGTCTTTTTCGTTTAATCGGACTACTATGCTTTGGTGCTTTTCGTTTTACAAGCGAACACTTCTTCCACGGAAAAACGGATGGTGCAGCAATAGTTTTCAAAGTTTTCTCGCGACCAGCAAACGAACAAATATAATCCGAAGGCTTGAAGTGGCGCAAACATACCCCCTCGCCCAAAATGCGGCGACATATCCGGGGCTTTTATGTGATGTCCGCGCGTAAATTCAAAGTGAATAATGATTCCAGACAATAAGAATAATGAGTCCAGACAATAAGAAAAATGTCCGACATTTGCCAAAAGCGTGTATGTTTTGCGCGTTTTTGAGCTTGTTACTAATGTTTCGAAAAAGTTTGCATATGGCGTTTTGTAGATGAAGGATCAATGAAAGATACGAGACATTTTGCGAGATTTTACCGCGGTTGGAACTAGTCGCAAATTTTGTTTGAATTTGGTCTATTTCAAGGAATTTTTGGTATGAGAGTAAACTTTGAAGCTAAATTTTTCTTCACACGAGTGCCCGACCAAAAAGTTTGCATTTGGCTTTGATTGTATGTTGCTTGAGACGGCACTATACCAAGTTTCAAATGAAACTGATGATTCAAAGTGGTCGCAAAATCCAACTTTAGATTGTTTCAACCAAAGTTCTTGCTTTCCCTCTCCTTTGAAACTCCCATGGCAATAGAAAGCACCTTGTTTGAATTTCGCGCGAGAATTGAAATTTAGACCAAGCTCCGCCTCCGCAAACAATAGCACCCCTTCGGGACTATTACATGTAAGTGTTGAGACTGAGGTGTGAACAAAATAGCACTTTAAAGGCTAATAAACAATAATAATAATAAAAAACAGTGCCTATTCCAAGACTCGTGCCGATTAGTTTCTTGGTTTCTACACTGGTCGTAAAGTAAAGTTAGCGTTAAAAGTCAGCGCTTTGCGATTATTAATTAAAATACCGATTAATGCTAACGGATGGCTATTTAAAAAGGGGATTTTGCTATCAACTTCACCGATAACTCTACCGATAACCGAATGTTGGAAGGGCGGAATTGTGTAACCATTGACAACCTACACGCAAACCGCTTCAATAGTGCTTTCATTCACATTTCGAATGCCGCTGTAGAGGTTAACACTTCGACGAAGTTCTCTCTCGGAATACCATAAGCCAAGATGTCGTCCTTGCAAGAAATACAGAAGGTTGATCGGGAGCTGTTTTTAGAGCTCATTGAATCCCCGATCTACCCTGCTTTCATACACATGTCTACACCGCTAAAACGCTGCGACCCGATGTTTTATTTGCAAATAAACGCAGAAGCTCTGTGGCAATGGCGTTCCGTCAAGAAACCTGAGCAGATGTTCCAAGTGCTCCAGGATAACTTGCTGCTGCTTGGATACAGGTTATCTTCCTCTTGCAGAACTCGTGTCGGGATCCTCTTTTATGAGAAGGTGAACTACCTTGCCAAAAAAATTCGAAACGTTAAGAACTACGCAAGCCGCCACGCTCTGCGATCCAACTACTGGTGTACGATTGCTCTCTATCCACATGATATCAGCCAGGGGCCAGAGGAGATCATTGCTAGCCTAAGAGAAATGGATCAGGAACTACTTCGTGAAAACCAAAACCTAGCAAAAGAACTTCAAGGTAAAAATAACAAACGTCAGATGCAGTTACTTTCTATCTATTTATCAAAAGGCCAAGTTATCGGTTCTAATCCTATTCTATTACTTGATATTTTGACAGAGAAGGCATCAGATCTGTACAACGCTATGATGCAGCTGAAAGACGTCCAGAACCAAAACCGGCATAAGGGTCAAACGATCGACCAAGTCGGCCGTCGACAACAACAGCGCCACCAAGGTGGTGAAAATTTCAACTACACAGCCTGAGCAACTGCCTGCTGAGGAAAGCATGGATGAAAGTGAACTGAAAGAAAAAGGTTTCTGAACTTACAACAATTCTTGAGAGCAAATCAGGAAAAACAAGAAAACTAGGAAACAAGATGTAATTAATGCCATTCTCAAATTCACACAAAGAGCCGAGCGAAAATATAGGTATGAAAAAATCAACTCTTTCTAAGTATATTAGACACATATGACAGCAAAATCGTTAATGTAGGGTACAAACATTTATAAGTAATAACAATAATTAATGTCTAGGTTACATGAGACACAATTTCATTTCTTGTGTCATCATAAAAGAAAATGGCGTGCATATTGAAAGGTTTTTTGAAGGTAGTAATAGTCTTGTTTTCGATAGCTGCTTCCTCTTGAATGTTTAGTTTTTCGTGCACAAGTATGGTAATATTCCTCTTAGGCCATCCATATATTTTTCATTTCCTATTGCTTGACAAACCCAATTTTTTCAAAGAGAAAACGTTTCATATCTAAAGCCTTCTCATTTTTTGCTTATTGCAAAGTAGCAGTTCCAGTTAACACATTATCATGGCAAGCATGCATTTTCATGTTTGCCCTTATTTTTTTCTAATCTTTTCATATTTTTTTGATCAACCTTTGACCGACTGACCCAATTTCAAGAAAAAGAGGGAGATGGGAAATGAAACATTTATGGGAATTTCCTTATTTGGAAAAAAAATTAGAGAGCCAGATATATAGGATGTTGTTTTCTAAAATGTTTAAGGACGGTGCCTCCTATTGCTAGTGCGCATTCGTTCTGGGCACCACGCAACCATCTTGTCTCGCGCGATTACTCGCGCGATTTCCTCAGGAGATTGTTTGTTTTGATAGTTACCGTATTTCTTTGTAATCTCTTGATTTAGCGGTTTTACAGGATTGGCAACAGGCTGTCTACACCAAAAACCCGTAAACGACAGCGTTATTGTGGTGTGTTTTATGAAATTACGCTGAATCATGGAAAAGCAAGTGAAGGGAAGTGGCAAATAATATGAGAGTTAAGCTTAATCAAACATATCGCTGTATAAAGTGATTTAAAGGAATCGCTTAAAAAAGTTATGTGCTAAACAACGGTTTAATACACAACAAATCTGTTTCGGTTTTATTCTTTTATTGCTGTTTCAACAATAACAAAAGAAAGATGCTTTCATCGAACGTAAGATATAACATAACACGATGTCTTACCTTCGTAACTGATGAAAAGCTTGAACTTAATTTGCCTGAATAACGGACTGCGAAAATCAGAAACAAGGAATCACGAATACTGGCTCTCAAACTGCGGAGTTTTTATGCACTTCAAAACTCCTTCCAGACAGATAATACAACCACAAGAAAGAACTGCGAAAAACTACAAAAGGTGATCTTATGTACGTGTTTGTCTTCCGCTTCATCAGATCTTAAAAGGGCACGTTATACTGGAAAAAACTTACGCAAAATGCACATCTCAAAACGTCTTCGAATTTGTTCTGAGCAATCAAAGCCATCTTCATTGAAAAAATGTCCTCTAATTCCCGAAGTATCAAGAAAACTTTTTTTTCCAGCATGTGTCGCCATACCGGATATCCCAGCATGCCCAAGGAAAATACATGCAAATAATTAACTTACTAGGGAGGGGGTAGAGAAAAAAAATTGTCTCGAGCCCCCAAAACAGTGCCTTAAAAGTAGAAAATAATCAATATAGCTCTAAAAAACGCGTGGTGACCCCCACTTTTTACCTCGTAAAACGAAAGTGGTAAGCCTACTGAACTCATGGTGATTTTTGCATAGTTCGCAAAATATATTTAGCCTGTGTTTTTACAACAAATAATTCAAACAAAGGGAATACATTATTAATAACAATTTAGGTAAAAAAGTATTACTTTCATACTAACTACTAAGAATGAAATATATTTAGACAAACTATTTAAGAATTAATAACACTGTTATAACCATCAATCATAGAATTCTTTATATATTGACGAAATCTAAAGGGATTAATTTGTTTAACATAAATTGGTAATGAATGCCAGAGTGTGGTACCAGTGTAACGAAGGGAACGAATACCATATTGAGTTGTTTGAAATGGGTTTACAAACAGGTTCTCATTCAGTGATTGACGTGTATAATATGAATGAAGAGACGATATTGGCTTAAAGTAATCAGTAAAACAGGAAGGAGTTATTTTATGAGACCACTGATAAACAAAGAAAGAATCTCAAGATGAACTATATCAGAAAATTTTAACAGGTTGAGAGATTTCAACAGTGGTTCTGAATGTGATGTAGGTTCAGAAAACGTCATAATTCTGAGTATACGCTTTTGCAAAGTAATCACAAGCTTTAAATAAGTTGGATATGTTAAACCCCAAACTAGTATACCATAAGTGAGAAAGGGGTAGATTAACGAATAATAAAGCATACGAAGTATATCATTGTCAACATAGTACCTCAATTTTGAGAAAATTCCGACAGTTTTGACAGTTTTAGGCAGAGCTTATTAATATGATTCTTCCATGTTAGATTTGAGTCAAAGGTAACACCTAGATATTTAACCGTGGATCATTGGATTAAATGACTTGTGTGGTTTCAATTTTTTAGAATGAAAGAGAATAAAATTAGTTCTAAAAATACTAAGTGCTAATCTATTAGATTTCATCCACTCTGCAACTGCTTTTAGCTCATGATTTAACTTTAATTCAAGATCGTTTAGGTTCTTACAGGAGCAATATATGTTAGTGTCATCGCCAAATAAGTGAAAGGTGAGCAATTTTGAGGCATTAGGTAAGTCATTGATATATAACAAAAACAACAAAGGTCCAAGAACAGATCATTGAGGAACCCCACAAGTGACCGATAGGGAATCAGAGTCATGACCATTAACACATACAAATTGTTCTCTGTTGGATAGATAAGATTGAAACCAATCATAGGCTTTACCTCTTACTCCATAACGATGCATTTTCAGCAAAAGAATAGAATGATTTACTGTACCAAAGGCTTTTTTTAAATCAATGAAAATACCACAGCCAAACTCATTGTTGTCAATTGAGTAACGAATAGATTCAGTGATACTTATGAGTGCGTGATTAGTTGAACACTTCTGCCTAAAGCCAAACTGAAGTGAGCCGAGAATATTATGACATTCAAGATAACCATAGAGGCGCTTATACATAGCTTTTTCAAATATTTTGCTAGAAACAGATAGCACTGATATTGGCCTATAATTATCTTTGTCTTATCTAGAGCCTTTCTTGAAAATCGGAGTAACTCTTGCCAATTTAAGTTTATTTGGAAAAATGCCACAGAGAAAAGAATCATTAATTAGGGACGAAAGAAGTTGAGAAATATGAGTTTTAAGAATTTTTAGCAATCTGACTGGAATACTGCAAGGGCCAATAGATTTGTTATTATCCATTTGAGATATGTAAGACTCAACTTCAAATGAGGTGATAGGGGAAAGGATTGATTCAGGAAAAATGCCATTTAGAAAAGAGGTAGGACAGCAACTCGCCTGTGGAATATCTTTATCAGTATTTCTACCCACATTAACAAAAAAATTGTTAAAGATGTTGGCAATAGCACAGGGATTGTCAATAGATTTGCCACTTTCTAAAAAAAAAAAGGTTGGGAATATAGTCAGCTTTAACTTTACTAATGTTTATGATTGATCTAATTCCCGACCAGATTTTTTTAATATTATTCCTGTTACACAAAAAGTAATTCTTTAAGTAATTAGACTTGCTAGCTTTGATATCTTTAACAACACTATTCCTGAATTTCTTGTGAAGAGATATCAGATTTGGATCTAATTGCTTTCTTTTCATGACCTGGAATAGAGCTTATCACTGTATCTAATCTTTGCAAGTATGTCTTTTGTTACTGATCCATGGTTTAGTAGATAACTTTATTTCACGCTTTGAGAGCGTCTTGTAAGGTGCATGACAGTTAATAAACTGGGAGATTTGATCATAAAAAACATCAAATTTATTGTTAGCATCTAAATTACTATCAAAAATGTTACTGAGCCCAGTCAAGAAGTGAGAAATCATTGATAAATTTTTCTTCATCAAACTTAGAATAATCATTTTTATAATAGTTTAAAGTTTTATAATTTACCTTAACATTATCTACAATCAAAAATTGAGGAAGACGATCAGAGATTCTTAGGACTAGGTTATCACTAGTAGCATTCATAGCATAAGTATTTGCAAGTATATTATCGATTAGGGTTTCAGATCTTTCAGTAATACGTGTTGGTTGTAAAATATAGGGAAGAAGAAAGTAAGAGTTCAGCATTAGTAGGAAATCATTAGATTCTGGATGGCTTTCACAGTTTAATAGGTTAATGTTAAAGTCTCCCATAAGAAACTTATTCTTATTTTCTCTTGATAACTGAGATAAAATTGACTCAAAATGTTCCTTAAACCTTACAGGATTAAAAGACGGGTGCCTATAGGCACAACAGCACAAGATTTTTTTAGCTTTAATATTAATAATTTCAACCCAGATGGTTTCGAATTCATCATCAGTTATACTTAGGTCGGTTCGTTTGAAGGCATTTAAAGATCTACTAGTATAAATTGCCACACCACTAGCAGCAGATCTGGAGGGTTGGGAATGAAGTGTGAAACCATCCAGATCAACATTCATTTTGAAACTTGTTTAAGGTTTTCCCTGGTTTCACGTATGCCTAAGACATGGAAAGGAAAATTCAACAATGCAAGTGTAGTCTGTAGATCGCCCAGATGGGCATCAAGACTATTTAAGTTGATATGAAATAAGGAAAAATTAGTTGTTGAAGATGATAAAGTTAGTTTCTCAAAATCTGATGAGTAATAGTACTTAGAATTTATAGGATTAGGTATGTTTGACTTAATAGCCGTGGTCACACTACATACTTTTTACCTTGGTAAACTCGACTTGTTGACAGTTTACCTAGGGAAACTTAATTTTTTAAGTGTGACCGATTTTTCCCAAGGTAACTTACCTCGGGGAAATTTTATCTTATGGAGCTTGGATATGTCACGAGAACAACAGAGTTTCCCTTGACAGTTACCCCAAAGCGATAGCTGGGGAAAAATGAAATACCGAGGTAGCTAACCAATAAACGCTCATCGGCGAAGGTCGTGATGACAGAATCGGACATAACTCATGTTGTGAAAGAATTTTTCGCGGCAAGTGTCATCTACTGATAAAGGTTCAAGATTTTTCACGGGAATGATCTGAAAGATGTCGCAGTTCAGGGCAGGATTGTAAGTATCTCTTCAAATTCACTTTTGACATTTTAGTTCTAGGAGCTGTTTGGAATTGTTTTTTTTTAAACCAAGCAATTGCTTTTTATTACAGAAATCGTCTCTATCCTCAAGAGTCTGAGCCAGTTTTCTACAATGGATATTTGTTCAACTCTCGGCGCCATATCGACACAAGCCAACCAACCTCTTTTCCTCGATCAACTGGTCCTGATCAGGCCGTGGAAAACTACAATGCATTCTCGTATGGATTCAGTCATCCCCAACAGTTATCAGTTTCTCTTCCGCTGGCCGACCAAAAATTCAATTGCGCGAATGAAATATTGAAACTCGTTACTTTGCGTGGCAATCTCGGGAGTCCATCAGTAGTGTGACCTTTCCAGAATTTTTTACCGAGGTAAAATGAAACCCGAGATGAATTTACCTAGGGAAATGTATGGTGGATTTGCCCTAGGTAAATCGTGTTTACCTAGCTTAAAGTCTGTAGTGTTACCACGGCTAATATCAGAATTATCTAAATTACTTAGGCCAGATATTTTGGACATTATATCAAGGGAAGGTAGTAGAAAAAAGAGAAAGTGACTCAAAAACAGAAAAGGACGAACCATGGCCTAAGCATTCGAACAGATTTTCAATCAAAGTCAATCGGAAACAGGCAACAGTGTGGACGGCAAAGTTTTTATTCCTGCATGGTGTGCTCATGTTTTTTTTGCTCAACAGCCTTTGCAATCGAACCGCACTAGGACTTCGCCTTGCATTCCCAAACCAAAATCGCCATTCATGTTCAATTTATGGCTATGTATACAACTCAGTTTTCAGGATATAATTTTGTCAAGAATGGATCTGACCGGTCGAGTCAAACAGCGTGACTAAACAGGCCGGGGTTAAGGCTACTGCTTTGCGAGCAAAAAGCACGAACATAAAGTACCTAAAAATGCAAAGAGAAAGAGCGTGAACTGTAAGTGGAGTAATATGTATAAAAAATTATTGCGTACAAATTCGCCAATAAAATCCTTTTAAAGAGTAGGGCTCCCCTTGATTTATATACCGCGCTATTGTTCATCTTATCACACCTCTCATCGCACGTCTAGATTACTTCACACGTCCTCCCGTTTGATTGACAGTAGTTGAAAATTGCGTTGGGAAGTCAAGTATTCCCAAAGCTAAGTTTGTCAGCCAATAACAGCAAAATGGTTGTGAATATACAAATTCCTATGCCGCCCGCTGAAAAACTGGGTGCTGTAAGTACATGTCGCGAAAGACAATAGCATTGTGGGCGATGCATGATCGAGTGTTTTGTCACTTTAAGTTAATCCAAGATCCCTTCGTATGGCAACAATCCATTGCTTGAACACACTACACGTCGGTCTTCTGGAAACTTCTGATAAGAGATTTTCACGCCATTTTCCCCATAAAAATTCTTAGGACAGAATGGAATAGAGCAATTTTGAAGCACGATCGCTCACGATTACCATATGTAAACACCACAAGATTTTCACGCCGGCCCTCGATGCCTCGTTTCCGTGCTGCTCTCCCCAGATCATTCCGAGCGACCGCCATTTTGGAATAAGGTGTATGGTTTTTACAGGGCGTTTTCCATTTACCAAAAAATTCGGGAAATTTCGATGGGACATGACCATCGGTGAAGAACGCGTTCCATTTGACAAACGTTCCATTCATTCCCAGGCTCCCTATTTTCCTGCTAAACTTCCAAATGGCAACAAAGATGTTTTAAATGAAACTGTAGCTGTCTATGTAAGAAGAAGGTCTTTTCAATTCAGAAGACGATGATGACACTCCTATCCTTGCAGCGGCTGCAACTTCTATGAGGCGCGATCATCGCCGAACCGAAGGGTTTTTCAAAAATATATTGCCACAATATTTCAACGATGAATATTTACAAGCCACTTCAGGGCGACTCGAGCGACCCTTGAAGCTCAGTGCAGGGAAATGAAGCCACTGGAAGATTCCTCAGCGATACTCTTATTGGTTGTATGGCAAGGCCGCACTTAAAACGCCTACTGTGAAAGGAAAATAACGAAAGACCTTGTTTAATTTCAGGTGCAATCAAAGTTTTACGCGGGAAACAATAAGCTTACTCAAAGAACCCTCGGGCAAAATTAAATGTTTTCCTCAGTAAATTCTGCTTACCATTGGCATACATCAGACAATTGTGATTCATTAACGTATGAAGATCGGGTGCTAGTCCATGGCACACGGGGCATTCGTATAAGCTATTCGAGGTGACCGAAGAAGGAGCCGCCATCTTACCAAAGATATGGCCGTAAATGGCCGTGAAAGCCCTGGAACTGGAAAAGCCTTGTGAAACTCGTAAATGGAACACGCATTTTCCATCGGAAAGTTTCCAAGGGGAAAACAGGACTACCTTTTCAGAAGTTCCGTTTATTCCGGAAATTTTCCATTGGAACGAACCAAAAACATGTGTTCCATTTACATCCCAACCGGAATTTCCGGAATCTCTTGGTAAACGGAAAACGCCCACAATGTACCATATGTTCGTAAGAGCCTGATGAAGTGTTGTGCTTAGTCCCCTGGACTGTCTCCTGGACATTGGGTAGAAACATTTGTTTTTTGGTGCCTCTTGACGAACCTTGTGCTTATTTTTCTGCTGGACAGTTTCAAGTGGAAAGCGAATTCATCGAAGGAATCCCGCCATGAAAGATTAGTGTCATGTCAGAAGAAGGAATACTGTACGAAGTATTGGAGTCGCTAGAGAGGTCCCGAAGAGGGTACTTATCGAACATTACCAAAGTGTGCAATGAACTGGATGAAAGCCTGAAGGATTTCAACAATGTTGTTAAGGTACGAACCCAGCAAACTCGACTTAACGCCGCTTGGGAACAGTATTGTGTTTGTTGTGATAAATATGCTGATTTGCTCGATATCAATTGTGAGAAATATAAAGGAGTCTTGAGCGACCGCGCCGCTCAACAATCAAGAATACAAGTCTAGAATGATCGTAGAGAACAGTTCGTTGTTATTGCTGCTGATTTTACAACAATCAAGCGTTTGAAGATGTGAATGTATCAAAGAAATCTCCCCCCCCGGAATCCGTGAAATCCTCAGCGAGCCGTACCTAGAAACTAAGTGTGTCTAGCTCCAAGGCCCGAGAAGCTAAGGCTCAAGCAGCAAAGGCAGCATTAATTCAACAACAAGCTGAAGAAAGGAGTAGGAGAGTTTCGAGTTTGTCGTTGTCCTCAACGATTTCATCAAGCTTTGGTTAAAGAACAAACAAGTGCGGCTTGATAAACTGATTTCTAAAAACATTTATGGTGTAATACGATCTAAGTATGAAACCACCCCAACTGCGCAGTCACAATTCACTGAGCATTACTCTAGTGTATACCTAGATTGGCAAGAAATATATAATTTACCTTTTAAAGTGGTACTTGACACAAAATCAAGGGGATTCCAGTATAAAATTCTAAACAGATACTTGACAACGAATTCCTTTCTTCATAAAATTGGTTTAATAGCCTCACCTTTATGTTCATTCTGTCATGCAGAGAGCGAGTCCCTTGAGCATTTATTTATTTCATGTTCTTTTACCCAGAGTTTCTGGCTGGAGTTTATTTGTTGGTGTAAAAATATGGGTATAATCTTAGAAGAACTCTCTCAAACGGATAAGCTTTTTGGAATTTGGGATAGGGAAGATGACTTTTTAATACTCAATCAGTTATTAATTACAGCTAAACAATATATTTATGACTGTCGTAGAAATACTGTTCGACCATCCTTGAGGGTGTTCTGTACCAAGTTAACCTACGTCTATCAATTAGAATCACAGATTGCTAAATTGAACAACAAAGAGCCTAGTCATATTCTTAAATGGAGAAAATATATTAATAGCTTAAGTCTCGCGTAAGCACATTCTAGCAGTTAGTTTTCCCTTTGTAGCCATGCCTGTAGTAATTAATATACGCGATATGGTACTTTCGGGTAAACAACACGTAAGCAATACGGTCTTATTTCTAGTTTGTATGCACGCTTGTGTGTGTGTGTGTGTGTGTGTGTGTGTGCGTTTGTAGGTAATTGTAATCATTGCAATGTAATTACTGTAAGTAATCTATATATGTAGTATTGTGTCATGTAAAGCAAATAAAAATTGTTTAAAAAAAAAAAGTTTCGAGTTGGAGATGAAAAGAGTCGAAATGGAAATAAAACGAACAGAATTGGAACTGCAACATAGATTGGAAATGACCAAATTGGAAGCAGAGAGGGAAGTTGCAGCTGCAAAGAATCAGGCAGAACTAGCTCGTTTAGAGGCCTTTCTGGCAGAAGAAGGAGTATCAGGCCTGCCGAATGAACAGGAGGATATTAAGTGGTCACCAAAACTTGACATACACTCAAATGATATCCTACTGCAACCCCCTACAGTACCAACTTTTACCTTACCATTAGTAATTACTACTAGCACCCCTCCTGGCCCTGTGTCAAGGATGATCCCGCCTTACACGTCCACACCTGCAATGGGAGGTGAGTCTCAGACAACAGGCTCCCCAGAATTTACTGGTAAAGCCCATTCGAGTGAACCATGTGTGACTTCAGAAAATCCAGTTAAGCCAGTTTTTACAAAGGGCACAACTAAACCTGACCAAGCCCAGTACCAAGGTAGATCCAATCGGCAACCTTTGAACGCATTGCCAGCTGTACAGACACCACTTCTCTCCACCAATACCAGTCGTACGACACACCCTAATGTGCCCAGTCAAATTGTGAATGAAAGCCTCGTCTCTATCATGTCAACGATGGAGAGAATGAGTGCCTCTTATGATCTACCTCATGTGCAAATCCAGAAGTTTGATGGATCCCCGAGAGATATCCAGCCTTCCGTCAAAGATTTAGGCAAATGGTCGAAACAAGACCGCTTGATGATGCTGTCAAAATGACCCGTCTGCTTCAGTTTTTGGAGGGACCTGCCTTGATTGCAGTGCAGCGGTACAAGCCAATGCCTGGTGGTCTAGCAAAGGCGCTTAAGACATTGGAGGAGCGATTTTGTCAGCCATCTCAGTAGTGAGAACGTGTGTGGAAGCCCTGACCAAAGGACCTGCTATACAAGCAAACGACAAGGAGAGCTTGCAGCGCTATGCTGACACAGCCCAAGTTACCTATGATACCCTAGGGTCAATGGGATATTTCAGTGAAATGAATACTGACAACTTAGAGGCATGCGACTGCCCAAGTGGATGCAAGCCAAATTTGCCGAGCACTTGAAGAGTCTTGAGCGGCCAAGTAGCGCCAAACTTTAAGGATGTTGTAGACTTCCTTAAGGAGCGAGCGTATGTCGTAAATCATCCTTTCTTTAGTGGTTGATATGGTGATACCATAACGGCTACCAAGGTCAAGTTTAAGAGTAAGCTTGCAACTCCTAAGGTGTCTGCCCACGCCATTACAACATCAAAATCAGAATCATGTCCAATGTGTCATCAGCCCCACCGACTGTATCGCTGTGAAGATTTAAATCAAAATCTCCCCAGGAGAGAAGTGACCTTTTAGGGCAAAGGAAGATTTGCTTCAATTGTCTCAGCCCAGCTGGACACAATTCGAAGAACTATAAATCTTTAGCAAGGTGCAAGCTTCAAGGTTGTGGCAAGATGCATCACACCTTGTTGCACTTCCCCGAACCCAGAGAAAGGACAAACCAGGAGGTGGTAAACCAGAATAATGAGGTTGCCAACCAGAACTTAGTACCTCATCAAGGTACTATTTCAACATGCTCTGCGAAAGGCCCAGTTAATTCTTGCGAGGTGTTGCCTCAAGTCATCCCGGTTAAAGTGATGAGCGAGGATGGCAGCCAAATAACGACCTATGGTCTAGTGAATTCAGGTTCTGACATAGCTATGATAGACCCTTCTCTTGTGAAGCTGTGGAACATTCAGGGATCGTCAAGTAAGCTTTCACGTACAACCGTTAACAATGCTAATGCTGAAGAATAAGGGCTGAAGGTTGACTTTAAGATTACCTCAGTGGACAACCTGAATGACAACGTGATTGATGTCAAGGCCGCCTGGGCTGTAAAGGATCGATGGAGCAGTGGCCGCATCTGCAGCAAGTATGTTTTCCTGAGGTGGAAAGGAAGAAGATTTCTGTCCTGCTTGGTACCGATATCCAGGAAGTTTTCGTACCTCTCGATGTGAAAAGGGGCAAGCCTAATGAACCACCCGCCATCAAGTCATGTATTGGTTGGAGTATACTTGGTGGTTCCCCTAATGTACATACCTCCAGTCAGATGCAAGTCAACCTAATCAGTGGGGAGGATGTTTCCTTGAATAACCAGCTCAAGGAATTCTGGAATATTGACTCCTATGGCACTGCCAAGTATGAAACTAAACCCATGTCTGTGGAAGACCGTAGAGCCTTGAAGTTGATTGACAACTCCGTTTGCAAACAAGATGGGCATTACCAGATGGGACTCCTGTGGAAGGCTGATAATCCTGTGCTCCCTATCAATAGAGGGCTAGCCGAAGTACGTTACAGCACTTAAGGAAACGCTTTAAACGTGACCAGAGCTAGAAGTTAAATACAGAGCTTTGATTGATGATTGTGTAACTAAAGGATACGCACGAAAGTTAACTAAAGAAGAAACAACCACAGTCAGCAACACCACGTGGTTCCTTCCTCATCACCCAGCAACCAACCCTAATAAGCCTGGTAAAGTGAGGGTAGTATTCGATGCAGCACCAAGATTCAATGGCGTATCTTTGAATGAACAGCTCTTAGAGGGACCTAGTCTGACAAATGACCTGAGTAGCGTGTTGATTCGTTTCCGAGAAGAAGTTGCAGATATTGAAGGTTCTACCACACCAGAGTGACGTCGAGTGACACAAATTCTCTGAGATTTTTGAACATGTGAACATGTGAACATGTGCTGTCCGTCATCCGCCAAATGTACTGGATCTTGAGAGCGAGATCTCTGGTACGCCAGGTCCTGAGCAAATGTGTCAACTGCCGCAAGCGTAACGCGTTTACTATGCAACAGGTGATGGCAGACCTTCTCAAAGAGAGATTAGTACCTTACTTACCTCCGTTTACATACACCGGTGTAGACTTCTTTGGGCCGTTCAATGTGAAGCGTGGTCGTAGCAGCGTGAAGGTGTATGGTTGCATATTCACTTGCTTCAATAGTCGAGCAATTCATATTGAAGATGTCAGTTCATTGAAAACGGACACGTTTATCCAAACCATGCGTAGCTTTATTTCTGTTCGTGGTTGTCCTAAACAAATATGGTCAGACAACGGCACAAATTTCACAGGTGCTGAGAAGGAACTTCGCCGATCGGTTCAAGATTTAAATGAAGAGCTCATCAAGAGAGAGCTACATCCTCATGAAGCAGAATGGCACAGTTGTTTGTTGCGTATGGGAGAGACTTATTAGAAGTGTGCGAAAGGCCATGAACGCTGTTCTTGGTAATCAAGGTGCTGCCGTCAGTTTGGAGACCTTGCGTACAGTGTTTGCTGAAGTTACGTTCATTTTAAACAGCCGACCCATTTGTTTAGCCAGTTATGATCCAAATGATATGGAGCCACTCACCCCAAACCACTTACTTCTTCAACGACGAATTCTCGTTGTACCCCCAGGTGTCTTCGCCAAGGAGGAGCTTTACTCGCGCAAACAGTGGAGGTCTGAGCAGTTTCTCGCTAACTGCTTCTGGTCTCTGTGGATTCGGGAATATGTGCCCACGTTACAGCAACGACACAATGGCTACTGAAAAAGAGAAAATTTGGCAGTGAATGACCTGGTTCTTGTGGTAGACAACACTGTTCCGAGGTGCCGTTGGCTGTAAGGCCGTGTAACGAAAGTGTTCCCGGGTGAAGATTTACGTGTGCGCACTGCAGAAGTGAAGACGAAGAACTCGAGACTTGTTCGCCCTATATCGAAGTTGTGCCTTCTTGAGGAAGCAGCATGAAGATCATGTGAACATTTTAAGAACTGTAAGCTGTCTTAGATCAGCCGAGCCTGAACATTTGAGATGCAATTTGATTTGTTGTTATCAACTAGGGTTTTCGTTCAGCCCTAAGCCCTTGCCTTTGTTGTGTTTTTTGAGAACCATGTGCTCGTTCGAGCGAATACCTAGAGCATCTCATCAAATGGTTTTCACAACGTATCGTATGTTCGTAAAGAGCCTGGTGGAGTGTTGTGGTTAGTCCCCTGGACAATTATACTGATTATTATTTAACAAAGAGGCATGGTGGCCGAGCGTTTTGGGCGCTGGATTTCAATACGCGGTTGCCCCGGGTTCAAACCCCGCCCCGGGCTGAGTTGCTCGAAGCATGGTTAGCTCTAAACATTGGATAAGATGTATTAAAACCTACAGGTTTCCATGGTATTTAACCCTGGTTAGCGCTAACCATGCTTCGAACAACTGGACCCTGGCCGCTAGCTGGTGTTGTTCTGGGTAGTCCCCGGTAAAAGAGAATTGGTTTACCTCCGGCCAGTTGGGATTCTTATCATGTTATGTTTATTTGAATTATTTGTTTCTCGTATTTGTATCATTTTCCCTGAAAAGCCCCGACGGGGAGATAATTAAGTAATTATAATTTATTATTAAAATTTGTAAATATTTATACAGGAAGTATCCACTTCATCATAGGCTGGGTTAAATGGAGTCATGTAAGCACTTTTTTTTGTTGAGAGATCTTGGGTTCTTACCATTTGTCAGAGAAATCCGGATGGAATGACTGTTGAATAATGGTAAGCGATTTTCTGAATTTACCGACCAACCGGATGAGATCGGCGCTTACCATTTACTGCAAGTTGTTCCATCATGTGCACTCGCTCGTTTTGGCGCAAAAGGACCTGGAAACGGAATGATTCGCTCAAATGGTAAGCAAATTTCCGAAATTCCTTTCCGAACCGAACAAGAGGACTACCCGTCTGGAGGTTGTCCACAATTTTCGAAAAGATTTTCCGGAAAATTAGCTTACCATTGGACTTCAAACCGAAATTTCTTGATTTTCTGACAAATGGTAAGCACCCTTTTTCTCTCTGTGTTGAAAGTAATGAGGAATATTGAGTGTGCCATGACAATATTTGAACAGTGTTACAAATGTGCATATCGTACCTTAACTTCATGTGCTCCATCACGCTTGTTTATTGTCTTATTCTGCAAAACCATCGTCGCAATAGTGTCGAATGGATTTCTAATCACATGAACAAACTTCACTTTGACGCCAGATTCCTTCTCTAATAGACGTACAGCATCCACACCATCCGGTTCCTCCATCGCTCTGGCTGTACACCCACCCGCCTTGTCACCAATCACCTTTGGATTAAGGAAAAAACAGGAGTTCAGAGACCTTGCTGAAGTTTAAACAACGAAGTGTATTGCTCTGAACAATTACAAAGCGCTACGGGAAGGATCATTGTCATCGTTCATAATCATTATCATCACCCTGGTTACAACCACCACCACCATCATTATTATCGTCAGCATCATCGTCATCATCATTATCACCATCGACATCATCTTGATCCCCATTATCATTAACACCATCATCGTCATCTTCATCATCAATATTATCGGTATCAACACTGGCATGGTTGTCTTCATCATCAAGCTCATTAAAAACATCGTGAACGGCATCATCACTTCAGTATGAAATCAGAGAACGTAAGCAACGCTAAAGACGGAATGCAATGTTCTGTGGATGAGCTGACTGCACGAAGGAGATTTTTTTCCATCCCTTGACAACTTCAACGCCTATCCCACTAATTTGGATGAATAAGCCGGAATAATCTTAAGTATTTTTTCACTCTGACTACTATTTTTGAACGCTGAAATCTTACTTTGTTTTTCATTTGGGTCAGTGAAATGGCTTTGACAAGATTTGCAAATGAGAGTGGCATGACTATTCAGTCCTAAGGCCTCTCCTCACAGCTTCTATAGCGTTTTCCTTGTGCCTCCCCACACCCCTACCGTTACCCCAAATGTCTTGCCTTACCTTTATATGACTATCATATCGACCTTGCCATTGGTTGGGTACATAATAACTGTATTTAGACGTTTTGTTCACGACCGTGCCATGAAAGACATGAGATCGTCTGCCTCTTGCAATGCTTTCCTCTGAAGATCTAAACATTACATCGTAATATTCGTTAAGTGAGCATATCCATTGACTATGATTTGATTTCCACATTCTGAAAGCCCTCGACTCGTCGGAAATGACCATGCGGGGATGAGCATCCAATAGCGAACCAAGAAGGCTGTGACGACTTCGTGGATAACCAATAAAAAATAAAATGACTTTGAGGTGACTATAAGCTTTGTGCAGATCACTTTGTGAAATATCTTCACCTACAGGAGAAATCAAAAGGATAAAAGAGAAATTTGAACTGGAGAATTGCGAAGGGTTTTGTTCGTTCGAGATTGGAAGAACTTTATTGTAATGATAATAGAAACGTTAAGAACCACTTTTACGACACCTAACAGTCAGGTGACTAGTTCTTGAGGTGATCACGTTTTTAACGTTTTCAAAGTCAGGCAGGTGGTAGGTTTTCACGTCAGTCATTTACTTCAGCTTTTCCTGGCCTGAAATTTATGCGATCCCATGTATGAAGATTGAAGATGTAGAAAAACACTTTTTGTCTTTCGTTTCATGGACTGAACCATCAAAAAGGCAGTAACTTTATATTCCGATGACTGAAAGCCGGACGCTGAATACAGTCGAACGTCCTGTAAGCGACCACTCAAAAATCTCAAGCATTATTATTATTATTATTATTATACAATTTTTTACGAAACCACTGACCCTTTACAACAGTTCCGAGCAACTAAACTCAGCGCGTTTTCCAAAAGTGAAGCTTCTACGTTGTTCTCGGACAGTTTCATTGGATTCAGTCAACTTTGCGCGGAAACGTGATGTGATGGCGAAAGGTTTCCTTTCTTTCGGTGTTCTCTTTCTCTGGGCCCCTTTCTTTCAATATTTTTGTTCAGATTCTTAATGATTTGTCGTAGAGTTTTTAATAAAACAATTATTCTACTCGGGATTGCCAACCTCGTTCCCAGGGTCTCTCCTCTGAGGTTGCGGGATTGGTTATTTATCACATCTTATCCAGTGAATGATTGTTAATTATCCTTACCATAATTGTGACTTGGTGAGCATTGGTTCATGATGAAGTAAATATTTTGGTTCCTCCAAGTTGCCATAAAGCCGGCCAGTAGAAATCCAGCAATAATTATCACAGCCACAACTCCACGGGCTTGCACACAAGGTCTTGACCACATGATGACCTAGGTCTGGAGGGAAACGTGAATAATTATTGTACTTTTAATCTTTTCCAGCTCGATTCACGATAATTTGGAATTAAATAATTTGCATTGTTTTTATACCTAAACGTTCACTCAAGAAAACGAGCACTGTGCTTGGTTGATTCTTAGTCACGTGCCCCTGATAAACTTCAAATGTATCCCGACCGGCATTCCGCAGTTGTTGCCATCGCCGGATACAGCAGCACGTGGGCAGTGCGTGATCTTCAGCACATGCTCAGGTAGTGTTAGTGTGAATCATAATAACACAAAACGAGCTCCCTGAGCCCTATTTTTTATTGTTCAAAAGGAATGAGCGTGTCAAGTTTCAAAATTTTGCAAAGTTTTAAAAATTGTAGGAGCGGATTCACAGCCACCTTAAATTTGTGAAAAGTGAAGGTGGCTTTCAATCCTCTGCTACATTGTTTTTAAACTTTGCAAACTGTTGTATTTCATTATGCTAACTATTTCCCGACAATAATAAATGGGTCACCTAGCTCGTTTTCGAATTATTCTCGCTTAAAGCTGAAATAGACCTTTGTAGCTTGTAAATTTTGTTTTCGCAATGTAGACCATGTGATCCGCCCAAGGGGATTCGCCTTTTGTCTTTTCAGAAATTATTCGTACATATTCACGTCAATATGGCGAAATTTCAAAGAAATAGTTCTCTAGGGTAACATCACATGGTCTACGTGGGGAAAACAAAATCTTCAAGCTAAAAAGGTCTGTTAGGGGTATTTTTAACTGGTGTCGCTATGGGCACTTAAGGTATGGAAAAGAAATCCATAACTTGTTTACCAATCATTGGGCATTTGTTTGATACCGCTATAAAGGTAACAACTTATAAAAAACTGGTAGTGATGATCCATCAAAATAAATGTGCTGGGACAATCTTTTAAGAATTTTAAAATGTCGCCATTCCTGTTTTAAGGTGCGGCAATATTATTAACATTAAGTAACTGAAATGTTTTTGAATTTTTTTTTTGAATTTTTTTTATTTTAAACCTCCTTCAAACCCGCTTTTCCCTTTTGAGGAACGCCTAAAACACACACACGAACTATCCATTCTGGCTAACTATAGATTGCCGATTAAAAATACAATGCTATTAAAAATCTTAAGATGATATGTACATAAAAATATTCACAACCAAGTGCAAGGCTTCTAAAAGAGAATATTTAAGAAAATTTAAAGCAGGTGCTTGTTTAAATTGAAAATTTAAATAGTTTGTACGGAAAATATTTGGTTTAATTTTTAAGTCACGATTCTTACGGGTTTTAGTTGAAATATTAAAATAAATTAGAAACTTAACAGGGTCTATGTCACAATGCCCGAATATGATTTTGTACATCTGCACCAAACAGAGAAACTTCATTCTCAGCAGTATGGATGGCACGTGAGCTCATCTAACCTTAGTCCTTATATGTTATATCTTACCCGCAAATAAGTCGAATAACGTGCCTTTGAATCGACTCCACGTGGTTAATATGCTTTAATAACCAGGTATGGATTTTACACCTGACAGGCTGTGAAATTACCGAACAGTGACTTCGAACGGTTTGACTGAACCCCTGCAGGTTAATTTAACAGAATTGTTTACCTTTGAAGGATGATGCAACGGCTTCAAGTAGAATTGAAAAGTCCTGAACACGTTGAACTGTTAGTAAGGAAAAAAGCAGTTGGCGGTTTGTGCTGATCCAACTGCAACGTATTTATAATATTTAAATATTGTAAAGAAGAACTTCAATTAGAGTGAATTGTTGCTTAGAAATAATTGTTTTTCGCCAAGAATTTGCATTTGTTAATAAATCAGAGGTTTCCGTGAGTCACCTCCTGGTTGAATTGGATTATAGTAGAAACGAAAGGTGAATGAAAAGGAGAAGAGGAATTGGTGGGTTCGGAGTATTGAAAGTTATTTGGCGGTAATAGAAGTTCAGCTTCTTCTTGGTCCATGCAACATTTCTTCTAAGTTACAATCGATTCAAATGCAGCAGCCTATATTAAAGGCGTACCCGAAAATTTGATCACATCACCCTTGTGTTGATAGAGCTTCGCTGGTTACCGGTTCGATATCGCATTATGCATAAAATTCGTTTATTAGTTTTCAAATCCCTTAATGGCGCAGCACCAGAGTATATTACAAATATGCTCCAATATAAATCACAGTGTCGTACTTTGATGTTATCAAAGGTCGCCCCGACAGCTCGCTTGAAAACATGGGGGACCGTAGGGAACGTGCTTTTGCAATGGTGGCCCCAGTAAACTGTGGAACACTCTCCCGTTAGAACTGGGAGAGAACGACTCTGGCAATTCAACATTTTAAGAAACGTTTGAAAACTTACCTTTACTTTTAATTTATAAATAATATTTTAAATTTCTGGCATGTGAGATACAGGAACGCCAACACGAGATTGGGAAGCGTTCTCCAGTTTTGTCGAAAGTATTTCAGACACGCTGTCCACAGAACAGTGTCTTTCACGAAAGAATGAAGTCGTTAGCAACGAAGAACGCTGGCTTCATAACTGTGCGCCTCCTACAACCCTCCATAATATTTATCATGGATTAGTTCAATCGCACTTTGACTATTGTAGTGCCCTATGGGGTACAGTACTGTAACTGTGGCAAAACATTATCTGACAAATTGTAGAGACTACAAAATCGCTCGACTCGCGTTCTCACTAGCTCACTCCAGCTACGATGCTGATGCTAATCAACTATTTAAAAAATTAAACTGGGACAATTTAAAAATTTTGTATGTAACGTCCTTCAAAACGCCCAAAATGAAGTCTTGAACGGTCATATTTTTCAAAGTCCCCGGTCCCCCCTCGAAACTCGCACGCACCTCCTCACGCAAACACCTGTCTACGTGCTGTGACTTTTATAAAAATAGAAATCGGGCATTAGCCATGCCATGCTGATAAGGCCTAACAAGGCCGAACCAGCTGTCCATAGCTGCTAATGCATGGGCTCAATCTTTGATTTGGTAGATTTAAGGGGTAATGCCCGCTACCATGTGGCCTTAGTGGCCTTAGAGCGGCTTCAGCTTACCCAATCACATTAATTTGTGAGGTATCCTTATTATGTATATAGCTTTAGTTATAGCTGTCTGCCCTCTGACGATAGACAAGCAACGTCTTACAATAATATTCGACGTTTGGTAACTTATTCTAACACGGCATCCATGGAAACCAGGCTTTAATTTTCTTCTATTAGTGTACTATATAATTGCTAGTGACAAATTGGTTTTTATAATAGAAATAGTAATATTTATATACATTTGTAATTCCTGATGTGTGTGTTTTTACCGTGAAAAAATAATGACGTAATTGTGCCCTAGTTAAGTTTCCTTTAGGTTTGCTCTTCTTATAAATATAAATTAATGAGTACATATTTACATCTCCACGAAAAATACACCGAAATCCTGAGGCTATGTAAAATATAAGTGCGCATAGCTTTCACAACCTAGCATTATATTGACAGAACGCTAGAAGTGGCGTGTTGAGCCTCTTCATGCTACTAAAGCCTTGCTTCAGTTTCCCGGTCTGAGTCGGATCGAATGAAGTGGTGAACGATGCAACTTACAGGAAATCAGTCTTGAAAATTCCAGCATAATGTTATAGAGGAAAGAGGAGGCTGTAAATCTTGTCGGGTGGACTCCATCCGACTCGGATCGTCACGACCTATCATATGAAAAAGCGCTCCGACTCAATGGAAGTCATTTCTCGAGAGACTCAAAAAAAATTCCAGCCTAACGTTATAGAGGAGGTTGTAAATGCTGTCAGATGGACTACATTCTACTCGGATAGTCATGCACGACCCTTCATGAGAAAAAAAGATCTGACTCACTCATTACGCGTGAGAAAAATTTCAGCATAACGTTATAGAGTGGCTTAGATTTGTTGTCGGATGGACCCATCCGACTCGGATCGTCACGCTTCACCGACAAAACAGCTATGAAACACTGTACCTGGTTTTGAAAAAGCAGTTGCAATTCAACTGTCATATGATACCAGATAAAATTTGCCGAAATGTGATATATGTGTAGCGAACGTAAGCTGCAATTATCGAGTAATGAGACAAAAATTAGTGATTAACGTGTTTTGTTTTACAAATGGACATCTACTAAGAATAGATGTTGTCTGTAACGTGTTTGTGCCCTTAGTTACGCTTTCCAACGAAGAATATAATTTGTCTCTAGTGTGTTTGTCGCCTCAAGCTTTTAGAAGGAAGAATATTCTTTGTGTGTAGCGTGGTTATTACCTCACGCTTTCAAAGCAAAGCATATTTTGGTGTGTAGGGTGTTTGTTGCCTCGTGCTTTTAGAACGAAGAATACATTGTTGTTTGTAGCGTTCTAAGAGCAGTCCAGTAACTCGACCTGAGTGTTGGAGCATGTTTTCAGAACGACAACCTCGTTCCCAGTGCTTTTCCTATATTTTTTTCCAGGGAAAAGCCCTGGGAACGATGTTGTTAGAACGAAGGATATTCTTTGTGTGTAGTGTGTCTATTATTATGCATTGGTGTCACTATTTTCGTTACGTCATACCTACAGACAATAGTTTTTATACATGTAAAAGTGATGTCATGCCTAGACAATAGGTTTTATACATACAGAAGTCACGTCATTTTCCAGACAATAGTTTTACACACGTGAGCAACATGTTTGTTTTGCTGAAGCTTTTCTGGAATTGCCGGTATTGTAGAATGTTTTACCAAAACGGGTCTGCCTTAAAATTCAGTCAAAAGTTTAATTTTAAGTTTTAAACATGTTTTAGAGCGGATTTTTTGTAAAATTTTGTTTTACGCTGCAACTTTTAGGTCAGTAAACTTACAAATAAAGTTGTTTACAATTTAGCGTAACATGTTTAGTTTCTTGTACGCGCACTTGTTTTAGAAACACTCAAGTTTATGTATAATATAACAATTGTTGAATTCGATTTTCGCATGATAACGGGAATTATCATGGCCTCAGCTGGTTTGTGATATCCTTATCAGCCTTTGGCTTCAGCAGATAACACAAACCTCGGCCATGATAATTCTCGCTATCACGCTCATCCTCATGCAATAATTGCTAATGTTTGTAGGGTTCGAAGGGCACCCTATCTCGACCTGACGATCGGAATGTCGGATCGACTTAAGCTGTGTCTGGTCGCACGGTCCGAGTCAGATCGTCACGATTCTCCAAAATTTTTAACAGCCCAACTCCAGTACAACTTGGCAAGTTGACTTCCGGAAACTCGAATTCACTTCCGTTTCGAATATCGCGATCTGACTTCCGGTGAGTCGGATCATCTGGGCTGAGAGGCGATCCGACTCAGATCCGGTATATTGGACAGAATGTTCATCCTGCTCTGTCACTTTGCCAGTGCCTATGGCAAAGAAATACTCTGTAATTGAGTTTTTTGGCCATGGATAGCCTAGCAGAGCGAAGACAGGCCGATCCAAGGCTATAAAACGATGTGAGAAACTGAGAAGGACAAAAACGAGTTTTAAAAGAGAAAAACTTAAATGCTCCTTTGTACATTTTCTTATCAGAATACTTTGAACTTAACCAACATAAAAACCCGTTTGCTATCATCAGAGCAAAAAATTGAAACAGTATCCCCAAGAATTTGACTAAATTCCAAAATACGCTCTTAAGGTAAAATTACACAGTGTAAAATTACACAATCTTTAAAAGCAGGATAGTTATGCTGACATAGATATGCGAAGCCAAATGTAGCAATATTCAATATTGATATATTTATTCAATTTAATCCTTATTCATTCAATTTAATTTTCATATTCATTCAATTTGATCTTAGATCATCAATTCAATTCCTATAGTCATTCTATTCAATCCTCATTCATTTAATTCAATTTTCAGATCCATTCAATTTAATTTTGTATTCTTTTGATTCAGTTTCAATATTGCTTCAATTTAATTTCTGTATTCATTCAATTCAATTTCTATATTCATTCAATTCAATTGTTATATTCATTCAATTCAATCTCTAATTCAATCGATCCAATTTTCATGTACATTCAATTCAATCCGTCTTTATTCATTCAATCTTTGCACTCATTTATTCAATTTGGGGGACTGGGTCAAGGGGGAAAATTTGAGCGGGAGCTGGGACTTATGGTAAAGATGGCGGACGAAATGCACGGGGATGAAGATTCCGAGGTGAAGAATTTCTTTGAGCATGTTATAAGCAGGACCGAGGAAATTCCGAGTCAAAATTCATCTGCTAGGAGTGAACGCCACATATCTGAGGTTTTAACCCATATAGATCTCTTAGAGAGAACGGTAAGATTACCAAGTCAGTTGGCGAACATAGTTAGCGATGAAACTGATGCAAAACAGTTAAACGATCTAAGAGTTGTGTTTTCTGAATTACTTAAGAGGTCCCTCCAACATTTTGGAAACAGTATATCAAGACCATTCGCGAGTTACAACTGTCCCTTGTCAAACAGTAAAGAATGGACGCCCAGGTAGACCATCGGTAGATATTCCGCCCGAGGTACTAGAGGATTTACGTGGGCTGGGCTTCACGTGGGAAAAGATTGCTAGGATTTTTCGGGTATCTCGTTAGACAATAATGCGCCGAGTTCGTTCATTTGACCTAAAACATTTATCCCTATTCAGCACCATGAGCGATGAAGAAATAGACAGTATTATTCAGGACTTCATTGCACGACATGGGTCAACCACAGGCGTAACTTATCTACGAGGACACTTTCGAGCAATGGGGTACATTGTACAAAGGAGGCGGATCAGAGAGAGCCTGAACCGGGTAGATCCGTGGAACACAGCTTTGAGGTGGGGTGCTTTAGTATCCCGAAGAGTGTACTTTGTCCCGTGGCCAAATTCGTTGTGGCACCTAGATGGCCATCACTCATTAATTCGTTGGGGATTTGTAATTCACGGATGTATCGATGGCTTTTCACGAAGAATAATTTTCCTTCATGGTAGCACAAATAATCTTTCCTCTACAGTTCTCGGTCTCTTCGAAAGTGCTATAGAATAGACCCTTTTCATAATGGCGCCCGACAAATTATTCTTTTATTCTTATGATAATGAGCCCTACTAGCCTCGTCAGCATGTGCAAAATTCAATAGAATTTTTTCATTAAAGTGAGGTTAGTAGGGCTAATTAACACATATACAAAAGAATAATTAAAATCGTCCGCCATTATGAAAAAGGTCTATGGGATGGTGGACTGTGGCCATCGCGCATTAGAGTAGACTATGGTGTGGAGAACACTGCAGTATGTGATGCCAAATTGAATTGAATTGAATGATCTCAGATTAAATTGAATGAATATGAAAATTAAATTGAATGAATAAGGATTAAATTGATTAAATATATCAATATTGAATATTGCTACATTTGGCTTGGCATACATAGACACCCTTATTGATGAAATAGAAAAGGTATCATGCTAAGTTATTTTTTTCTCTTCCCAGTTATCTCCCTGGGCCGGGTTGTTTGAAAGCCGATTAACGCTAAACGTTGACATAGGTTTTTAAATCAAATTTTACGCTTAAAGTAAAGTTAAATTCCAGCCAGAACGTAAGGGCGTAAATCTTTTAGAAATGTTTTTATTGAATAGTAACTAAACTGGACTCTAAGCCGGGATTAGCTTAATAGTGCTTTGACAAGACAAGACAAGACATTTATTACATAATATTGGCTGTACAATTTCTTGGCACGCAGTTAGCCAAAAACGCTAGTCGTGGCGTGTCAAATTAATTCTATTACAAATCAGATATTACAGATAATGAAAAGCAAAGAAAAAGGGGAGAAAAAAATATGTGTAAGTCAAAGCGAGAGAGAAATCTATTTAATGCAAGCTTTGAAGGGAGCTAAGGTTTAGGATTTCGAAATTTCATCTCGTGTGTTATCATGGTTGCATCAAGGTAATCATCTTTGTCTTTTAATATTTCAAAGAGCATACTAACTAATTTTCGTTTAAAACCTTGGACCCTGTTCTCTACATGTTTAACACTTTTTTGTATTTGTATTTGTATTTGTATTGATATTCACATATGTATATCCACATCACCATTATATGTATATCAATGACGAATAATTTTCCATAATGAAGGTCTGTAGCGTCCTTACACTGCCTGCCTCGACTAGCTCCATTTGCTAAATGTAGGCATGTGTAAAAGTGTATGTCGTCTCTTTTTGATTAATAGTTGTTGTTGTTGTTGTTCGGTTCAAATTCACGTTCAGGCAGAGGCAGAACGGGAATGAAAATAGTTGTTTTGGGTACATGGCCGCTTTATCAAGTAATTATTGTTTGGTTTATTGCTTCCTTTAAAAAGCATACTCTTACATCTGCTTGCCCAACCTTGAAAAACAGCACATTTCAAAAAAGTAACTCTAAACTAGAGATTATAGTGATGATATCTCAGTTACCAAAAGAGTATCCCCTAAGAAACGAAAATCGCTTCTTTTCTTCATGTACTCTTTTCTTCAGGTCGGCAGGCCATTCCACAAAATTTCGTGTTATTGAAGGGAATGGGTCCACAACGGCTTCGCAGGCCTGGATGTAAGTCTCCGAGCACTCTATTTCCAGGAAATTGCATATTTTTCTGAGAGTGTCCGCTGGATGCTTTACTATTTCCATACTTGGGATGTCAAGCACTTGGCCTGGGAAAGCCATTCTAGCCTTGTTGCTTCCATTGGCATATTGAAAAAACTTGTCTACATTATACTTCAGCATTTCCGGCGCAGCAATCTGATGATTAAAATCAGAAACAGTCATAATTCAAAGGTTGAAATATATCAACTCTTTCCAACAGAGAATGGTCATTTTGTTAGGAGAAACAGCAGGAAACTTATGTTACGTGGTTTCGGCCGATGGTTCGTGAAATACATCCACTCGTCTTGAGCAAAATACTCCTATAACACTAAGATGAAGATTTCTGGTGAATTCCTGATGCGCGAGCAAGTCGTAATTAGTTTTCAACAATTTTTCATTTCAGATACAACAGAACGTACTGTAGACTCGTTCTTAGTCCACTTTTTCTTGAACATCACTTAGACAGAAACCCTAAGATTGCTTTCACTTTACTGGCACAGTTACATTCAATGAAACTGAACTATTATTTGACGTAGACGAGTTTCTTTAAAGGAATGGTATTAATTACATACTAGTTATGCAACGCTTTCGAGTGGTACACCGTGGAATATCCCACGAGTCACTTGTATTTTCTTGGTATATTTAGGCCCGTGTGTATACCAAGAAAATACAAGTGCATAACTATTTTATACCATGCCATAGAAAACACAGTGGCCAGCAATGCCAGCATAAGCGGGAATCTCAATGCACGATGGGAAGGTTGGGTATGATACCGTTGAATTGCGTTGATCGATGGGAAGGTTCAGTGGAATACTGACGAATATACAACGACTTTCCTGCATTCTGATTGGCTGTGTTTTCTATGGCATGGTATAAATAAATATATCAAATTTCTACAAACTCTCATAGAATCCAGAAAAAATATTTAAAATCTTTTACAATAAAGTTTTGATATAACGCGCGCTCTGATTGGTTAAATCAGCGTGCTTTATCAGAGTACAGATGTACGGCCAGCTACGTTCTCACGCCATCGAGTCGACCCAAATGAAAACTAGGATACTTCACAAATTAATGTGATCAAGTAAGCTGAAGCCACTCAAAAGGCACTAAGGCCACAAGGTAGCGGGCATTACCCCTTAAATCTACCAAAGCAAAGATTGAGCCCAAGCATTAGCAGCCATGGACAGCTGTTTCGGCCTTGTTAGGCCTCATCAGCATGGCATAGCTAATGCTCAGGCTCAAGTACCCACATATCAATAAAACAAGCAATGGAAACGTAAAGCTTGTCAAGCTTTACGTTTCCATTGCAAATGAAAACTAGCCGACCAATTTCCGAATTTTTCCCTCTTTTTTTTATTTTAACTCAGACATCTTGTACGACTTAGGAAACGAGTATGAAAACGAGCTGTTAGCCTCAATGGATTTGGAAGATGATTCTGAGAGTGACACCACAAATGACAGCATGATATTAATATCACGGGTGCTTTAAGAATTAAAAGTTGCTGAAATTGTCCAAGTCACGCAGCGACAAGGGCAATTTCAGCAACGTCTGGAAACACAAGTGATATTAGCTCTTAATTTTACGAGGACTCATTCTAATTACGTGTTCAAAACATGGGGGTAAAATTTTCTTAACACTGCTGAGGAACGTCGAAAACCAGTCAGCCAAGCGAAGTAAAAACATTTTCCTTCGCTAGCGAAACAAACAAACAATTCAACTACTTTTTAATTCGCGTCCAAAACGAGTGTAGATAGTTATTATTAACATCCAGTCGAGAGATAAATACGAGTTTCAGTCCTGAACAAAATTAACAAAGATTAAACCCAATGTTCAAAGCTTCAATTTATTTACGATTGATCTGTGCTGTAGACTGAAGTTTCCACCACTGGAAAATGCACATCCACTTAAAACAACGCATCCGTAAACATAACAAACGGTTTGTCCACACGGTATCCACCAAGTTTGAGCTAGTACTCGTTCCCCTCATTAATAGTAAACTGTTCTGTGAACTTTTTTGGTGAGCTGCAAGATGCCGTGGTAAAGTAAAAGCCCTTGAGGCGTTGAATCATTTTTGAGCCACACAATTCAGCTACGCTGGGCTTCATCCAAGTCGATCCAAGTTTTAAGCTTTTCACGAGAAAACTCTTGCTTTTCCTTTTATCACTTGAAAATCCATATTCCTGAGTATCTTTTAAAACTAGCTCTTGATCTTTACGGCTTTTTTAGCGAATTTCAACCGGATTTTCCTGAACAATTTGCTTTTTGATCTCGATTTTAGACCAAAAAAACTACTTGCACTTTGATGGTTTCTGAACTTTGATGGTTTGAGATTTTGACAACTTTGGTCCGTTTTAACCAATAAAATATTTTGAGCCATTCTAACAAGGATTGTGATTGGTCTGTTTTAGCGTGCCTTATGAGAGTACAGATGCACGGCTGACGCCACTCGTAGGATTTGGAAAATAAAGTTTTCCGAAAGTTTAAGTCGAATGCGTGAGGAAATTAAGAACTTCTTTATGTTAAAACAAATAAAGAAGCCTCGCCTGTGATCTGTTCTGTTGTAAAGCACTTAGGAAGCGGATAGAGCACTCAAGAAGTAGGGAAAACACTCGACTAGGTATCGTCATCAATCCCATAGATCATTGCGTGTTCCAAGATGGCGGCTATTAGTAAACTCGCAAGGCTATAAGCGCGAAATTTGAAGTCAATTTTTTTCTGGAAAATGGTTGCGATCTATAACATTTTACGTATTTTTCTGGATTCTGTGAGAGGTTTGGTTCCTTGTAAGGTGCTATCACAAGAAAAACATTGCAATAGACGATAACTAAATTTGGCTCTGGATATTATGCAGTCCATGTATTCGATATTAGCCTTCCTGACAAATATCTATTGCATGGTAACTTAAATGATTCACGAGACGAGTCAGAGAAATAACTGGCGGGCGTTATCCTAACTGTAAACTCGATGTAATCCCAAGTGGCTATTTACTGTTTCCTGGAGTGAAATTTAGATTATTATCGTTTTTTCTAAATCATATCATCATCAATACAACATGATAGAAATGCATATAACATCAAATGGAAACTCGGAAAAAAAAAATCCGAGTTCCAGATGGGATTTTAACCCACTACCCTCCGCGATCTAGACGGACGCTCTAACCACTGAGCTACTGGAGACTCTATGGTGAGCATAGGTGAAATCTGGGCTTTTGACTGGAACCGCATCACGCGGTCACACAGCCAAATGATGACTAGCACATATGACTCATAACTACATCACGTAGTCACATTAAGGCATATCATGGCGCATATGACTCATAACTGCATCACGCAGTCACATTAAGGCATATCGAAGATGCAACCAACCAACCAGTAGCTCAGTGGTTAGAGCGTCAGTCTAGATCGCGGAGGGTCGTAGGTTCAAATCCCATCTGGAACTCGGATTTTTTTCCGAGTTTCCATTTGATGTTATATGCATTTCTATCATGTTGTATTTCTTAATTCACTCACTTTGGAGGTTTGGTTGGTTACATATCATCATCATTATTCTTATTTGTCTCCAAGTAGCGTTGCCTTCTGTAACAGTGGTACCTATTGTTTTCAGGTGTTGTTTATGATTTTTCGGAAATCATGCCAAGTGCACCTACTACCACAGGCACAACATAGGTTTGGTGTTCCACAATCTAACTTGTAATTTCTCTCTTGAGATCTTGTTACTTTTCCATCTTTTCTTTCTCTTTGTCAGCTATACGGGCATCTCCAGGCACAGCAATATCAACAATAAAGCACTGGTTTTCTTCCTTATCTAAGAAAACAATATCTGGCCTTCTACTTTGTATTTCATAATCTGAGCGGCACCTTGCCACTTTCCACTACTCTTTCTGGTTCCTGTTCGTAAGGTCATGTTTTTTTTAGAAATGTCCCAGTAAACTATACTGGCCACATTATCGTGTCGATATTTATACTTATTCTGAGCTAGTTTACTGCACTCGATATTAGGTGGCCTACAGACTGCTCCTTTACTCCACACATTCTGCAGAGGGGTGAGATATCTCGCTTTTCTATGCGCGCTTCAAAGGCGCGGCGTTTGTTCTGAACGCCTGGTCTTAGGCAGCTGCTATAAGCCCTTCCGTCTCCTTCTTAACGTCACCTTTTTGCATCCAGTTCCACGATGTTTTATCTGTTACATCCTCCGTTTGCCGTAGGATTTGACCGTGAAGGGGCTTACTCCTCCAACTTTCAAAGCGTTCTTTGTAGTTTCTGTTCTTGACTTCCTTGGAGCTTTGAAATTCCCCGCTTCCTAGTACGCCCTCAGTTTTTATTGTTTCCAGAAGTCGTTCACTGCTATTCTGGACGCTATGTAATGTTGAATAAACGAGCAGGAGTGTTTTGTTAAGCTTAACCCTTTGCGGACGGATTTTTTGTACGTCTTTTTCGCAATTTCCGGAGGGTAGGAGGTTCAATCGATCTCGTTATTCCATATAAGGGGTTACCACGGAGATTTTGCTGGTCCAGAAGACCGATGGCTCTTATCTTTCCTGTCATGCACGCATGTCACGCCAGCTGTCGCTTGTTTTAAGCGATCAACAGCAGCTGACAATTCGGTAGGTATTTCATTTCATTTCATTTTATTGTTTTCTCTATTCAAATTATATTAAAAGTTAATTATATAATAAAGAAAACAGAATGAAGAGGGGCACGATATAGTAAGAACTAGTTAGTGCCCTAAATGATATTTGTGACAAAGTAGGTAGGTATTTGATTTATAACTGTGTTTTTCGAGCCATTTTCCACCTCAGAAGCGCCCTGCCTGGCATCATCAAACTGGGTTGGTGGGTAGAGGCAATCCTCTGGAAAAAAACAGAGATGAAAAGCAATTTCACATGAAGTAATTCGCCGAAATAGTTCGAACGAATAATGGCGATTCACGAAGTGAAGTTGTGTTCCTACCCTTTTTGTGAGTGGATTTCGGGACCTGGGCAACTGGCATGGCAATTTTGGCGAGTTTTGACTTGTAAATAATGCAATCGATGCAATATTTTTTCAGCAGGACGGGGTGGCTTGACATGGTTCTAAAAAAATATCTGAATTGGAAATTGGCGCACTTCCATTCTGTCGTTAGGCTAGAATATCCCGTGAAAATTACAGACAGTGAGAGCAACTGAAATCAAATAGCGTTAACCACGTCGTGATAAAGACTTGAGCAGGAAAAGAGTGGAACAAATTGCAAGAAGTGGAGTCGAAGTTTGCTGCAAATGTAGAATTTTTGCTTGAAGGGGAATCTTTGAATTAAAAAACTTCAAGACAAAATTCATATGTTTTTTGCTGTCCGAGGGCGTTGTTAGTTTTGCAACAGAATAAACGCCCATATTCAATGAAAAGTGGGATTTTTGGTCAGTTTACGGTGAGGTAAAGTCTAAACAAATGATCATTTGGCAAAAAAAATAGTTTATTTCAACCATAGTTCGGGATTTGAGAAAGTTGTAGATTTTCAAAGCATCGGTCTCTTGTCTGGTCGTATACGACCCGTCTTGGGCGGGAAAGGGTTAAAACGCGACGCGCACGTGTTTTAGGACTTGATAAAACACGAATTGCGACTTTATTGAACGGCTTCAAAAGCTTTACTGTACATCTATCCATGCTTGTACTAATATTTAGAGTTTTGGTTATTTTGGCCTAGAAAATCGGACGTAAAATTTAGCCGTGTCTTTATTAGATATAAAGACACTCATTAAAAATGAATTTCTTTTGTATTTCCTTTATGAATTATTATGAAATATCTAAAACTGGTGCAAGAGTTTCATCAGGCATTCACCGAGAAACAGATGAAAGCTTTTATTGTTATGAAAGCTTTTTATTGTTGTGAAAGCTTTTTATTGAATGCTTTTATTGTTTCGAGATGTTTGGAAACCCTGATGAAGCACGAAGCACGAGTTTTTGATTTGAAATGTACATGTGGTTCAGAGCCACCTTAATTTTTCGATGATTTAAAGTGGCTCTGAACCCCATGTACAGATGTTTTTTAAACTTTGCCAAAAAGGTGAATTTTATTATGCTGATTGCAAATTAATAATAAAACCCGGGGGTCACCAGACTCGTTTTTGAGTTGTAGGCACATAAAGCCAAAATTTAGGGTGTTTCTAAGAGGCTGTACTGTTGCTATGGTAACCTTACTTGTCAAAATATTGATTGCAAATTGTTGAGAAATAATAGGGAAATTTTTTGATGCCATGTTCAAGAAAACAAACAAAAATTGTGGTATCGATCCATTAATTGTGGAGTATCGATCCATTAAAAATAACGAAACCATTTTGAGCCACCTTAAATTACTAGTTCGCGAAGTTTACAAATCATGATGTAAAACTTTTTGCAAAAGAAAAATAAACAAGAAATTCTGCGAGAATTAGAAGCGGCCTTTTTGACCATCCGAGCCGGATTTATGCACAAGAGATAGTTGAAGTGGATTGTACAGTAATACAATAGGTAGCGTGACAGACGATTCAGACAGAGCTTCTAATCCTTGGATTCGTGCCCAGACTACTACTCGGTCAACACTTGTTTATCATCAAGAAACTCGTTTCCTACAATAAGATGTACATTGAAGGAATTTAATTCTGGCTAAACATTTCTTTTAAAAAAGGCTTTCGCGATTCCTGACTCTGACCCCAAAATAAATATTTTTGTTGAAGAAAACGGAATTCGAAAGCTTGCCATAGGTAGGAAAATTATAATCAAGCGATAAATACAAGGCGACTTATCACGCAATTTATCACGCATTCCGCAAAATTCAATGTGTTTACTGGCAGAAACGTAACTCCGCGAAGGCAAATATTAGTGTTCCATTTTCTATTAGTATAAAAAACGTTCAAACATTTGTAAACTACCGGTACATTGTTTCTTGTTTCGTTTGGTATAAAACTAATACAGAAGGAAAATTTTTCAAAAAATTGCATACTTTTCTACCGGAAGCAGTTTCCGGTTTCTTAAACTTAGCAGTAACCGTACGCAAATGGTAGTTTTATTTTCTTTTTAAAAGAATAACAGGGAAACGGAATGCAATGAATACTAAGCGAGGCACATGTATTATAAATACGAAGTTTCGACCACTTGAGTTGTCAAGGCCGATTAAATTATGTTTATATCACGAACAATCTCGTTATATGTAAAGTAAATTCAGTGTAAGTTATGGACTTTCTTTAGAATTTCATAGGCCTTATAAATGATTTTAAATGTTGTTACAATTTATCATTTCGGAAAAGAAACACAAATGACAAAAGATTTCGTTTAAAACAAATGCATTGTGAAAACCATAAGCAGGACACAGTTTCAAAACTATAAATATCTGTCCAATCAGAAGTGCCCATCCCACGAGTGAAACAGACAAGAAACATAACTTGCACGCAACACTCTTTTTTTTTTTTATAAGAATATATTTTATAAGAATATCGAGGCTGAAATTTGCGAGATTTTCAGAATATTTTAAGAATAAATCTGAGGCTGAAATTGTGAAAAGAATATAATTTCGTGCGTTGAAAATCTGTAAATACCATATAATGATATGATTTTACTTAACTTTTTACTGTAACTAGCTAGCAATAGCCAAATGTTCAATGATGAGCGATACATGTAATGTATTTGTGCAGTACAAAATAGCAAACACTTAACTTGTACTGATGGGATACCCCAATACGTCCTTTAAACGGAAATGTCATAAGCTCTAAATTAAGAATATTACAAGAATATTTTCAGCCTAAAATCAACACAAAAATAGGAATATTCAGCCTGGGCCGGAAAAACAATATTCTTATTAAAAAAAAAAAAAAAAAAAAAAAAAAAAAGAGTGTATCGGGAAAGCAAGCGTAATGCTACTCTTGGTGCCTTTTAGTCAATTAAAGTTTATACTCTTTACATTATTACGCGAAGTTTAAATACAACGACGCGAGCATCGAGAAAATAATTATAATCACTCAAAGTATAACCTGTACAGCCCTCTTACCTTTATTCCATACTCAATCATCGGTGTTCTGAAATACTGCTCAAAACAAGAGTCTCACATCGGTCGCGCTGCTAATTCTTGTTATGATATGAATAACTAACTGAACTCAGTGCTCGCGTTCAAGAGTCGCCTCATCGAAGATCGAGTACCCTAGGTACCAGATGTTATAAAATATCTCGGTCAAATCCAATTTGTTTTCAGCAAATTATTGTTACCGGGTTCAACAACTAGCCCCTTCTCTAGATAATAATTTTACGGTAAATATAAATCTTGATCTTGCGTATTGGAGCTCGCGATTATTAATCGCGTCTGTCAGCCTAGCACAGTGAATAATCAATGGTAAGCTACAGTCGGCGACAAAATTACTTGAGACAGCACAGCAAAGGGCTTTTTTGTACGCTCGGCGGCTCCCCCTTCTCTCTTAGTGTTGTTTCTCGCAATTCTCTCAGCAGATCCTGTAACCCCAACATTGGGGGACAGCGGGAAAGGGTAAACTGTTTCAACAATTTTGCCGTTAGCTGTAGTTGCTGATCTCAGTGACAACAAAATGTTGAAAACAAATTGGATTTGACCGAGAAAGTTTTCATTGTAGAGGGGACTTGTACTTTGATAAACTTGATATAAACATATTACAAATGAACCCGCTTGAAGTGATCTGTCTTGGGTTTGCGTTTATAGGATTAGTCAGTTCACAACTGATTATAATATTTTCCTCGTTTGTCGCTCGATCTTCGAGAGTTCAGTTATTCATACTCATAACAACAAAAGCAGCTCGACTGATATGAGACTCCTGTAAAACTCTGAAAACCATAACTGATAAGCTTCTGTGAGACTCCGTTCCCAAATCGCTTACAATCGACTCCGGAAAAATAAAATTTTAATTTCAAAACTGCCAAAAGAGTTTGACCTACACTGTGAAATTGACAAGATGGCAAAGTCTCGCAGTCGAACGATTCTTTCGTGCATAGCTTCACAAATATGCTGCAAATATCATTCGCGAACAGGCTAATCACTCAAGGCAAATTTAATCACCTCAAGAGTTCATAAGTGTTATGTTTACACGAAAGCAAGCCCGGTGGAGAGTAGTTGTGACCGAGATCGGCAGCTACACAGCGTTTGGCTGTTGAATAATTAACTCCTTCAGTTGAATTAATTTTTTCGCGCCATTTTGCATACATTACATTCCGCATAATTATGCGATTCCGCAAGTCATGCCACATGCCATTCCGCAAACTCATTCGGCCTTTTACCCCCACCGGTTAGGAACTTGAAGGTCTCTAGTTCAAGTCTCAGTACCGGTATTAAAAAAATTAATTTAATATCATTGTTTCTTCCTCTGGCCGAGAGGGGCACGGGCCTCTCGACGGACACCGCGACGAAAAAAACTACAAAAAAAAAAACAAGAAATTCTGCGAGAATTAGAAGCGGCCTTTTTGACCATCCGAGCCGGATTAATGCACAGGGTAAGTTCAAGTTGATCGTAATTCAATTTTTGTCACCTTTCAGTTGGCATGTCAGTCAATTCGTCACTCCGAATGATACAGTATTTAAAATTTGACCGTACGTTTCAGGAAGACTTTGGTGGCCTGGTGGGATAGCACGCTCTTTTCGCATTGTAACGACAACTTAGGGTCGATGGTTCCAGCCTCCGCCAAGTGAAGTTTGTTTTTTCTTTGATCTCTTTTTTTTTTCTATTCCTTTTCACTTGTTTTTCTTTTTTCTTTTGTCAACCCTTAAGCTGTAACCCTATTTTGCAATTTAACACGGAAAAGTACTCAACCGATTCTATGGATATTCGCTACGCGAGAAACCAAGGCCAGCTGAAGCTTCACAAAACACTGGCACTTCGATTTGTTTGACAATTTCAAAGAAAGCGAACAATTTGGTATAAATCTGCGTCTTCGATCCGTTGACCAGTTTCTCGACGATAACCGAAATCTCAATACTACTAATGTATGTTCAAACAACGCTACGCAAAAGAGCTGTGTTGGTTGATTTAACTTCCGGTAGTACTTCCGGTATTGCACCATCACTCTGAACTCGGTCAATATTTGTTTATCTTTAAAACCGGGTCAAAAGGAACGCTCAAATAAATTCATTTCCTATAATTCTGACTAAACATTTCTTTTTGAAAGGATTTCGCCATTTCCGACTCTGACCCCTGTATTTTATGGCCACCAAAATCTACAAGTTCAGTCTAAAAACATTTACGGTCTTCCGAATAGATTTAGTTAAGTCATCTGTGTTGTGAAATGCTACTCAAAATAAACGCTTTCAAATAAATTCCTTTCCTACTGGATGTACATTGGAGTAATTCTATTCTGACAAAACATTTCTTTCCTCTGTAACCCTTGAGCATTGAAAGGCTTTTAAAGGGACGATGCGTGACCGACCTAATGACTCTATTTACTACAAAATTCTTTAATAACCGCAAGAAATGTCTCCTTAGCGCAATCGGATAAGGGACCGAGATTGGGATCCGAAGGTCGCGAGTTCAAGTCGCGGCGCCTCAATTAGAATATTTATCTCTTTACTTATGACATTGTTTCTTCCTCTGGCCGAGAGGGGCACGGGCCTCTCGGCGGACACCACGACAAAAAAAACTAAAAAAAAAAAAAACGGGTAATTTAAGAAGCGGCTCGTCGCTAAGCGACGGCCGCTTAACTAGTATTGTATAGCTAATGGTTATTAGAAGTACAATCTTCATATTTTAGTGGTATATACCACTCTCACTGGAGAATGGTATACAGTTTTTCATTGGGTATCCAAACACATGCACATGATGTGGTATACATCCGGTGATTGGTAGTTGACGTAATGCATTATTAATGAGTTTGATAAATAAAACGAAAGCCCAATTTCCTCCAACCGTACATAGTCTGCCGCCCCCATTAATCCACGGCCCCATTTTCTCTCGGTAAATATAAGTGGTCTACAACTCCATTCAGGTGCAGCATGCCATAGATAGTAATCAGTTTCCTCGTTTTCCGATCTACACTCTGCAATTCCATCTTGGTCTAACTGACAACTGCAGCTCCATATCGCAATACTGATACTGCTCGCGTGTTAATTGCTAGCATCATGTTCCTTCCATTGAACTTTGACTTTAACACTTTTTTGAGCCTGCGAAAACATTCACTCTTCAGCTTGTTCTTCATTCTTTGATGTAGCAAATCATCATACTCGAGAATCCTCAAATACTTATAACCATCCCCTTCTATAGTCTTCATTCTTCCTCCATCAGGCAGATTCATTCCTTCAAATACAGTTATCAGCCTTCCTCTTCTTCAGGACCAGCACGCCGCACTTCTTCAGCCGAAATCCATACCGATGTCTTCACTAAAAACACGAACTGGGACACGGAAACTGACACGGACACGGACACGCACTCACCATCGTCACCATCATCCTCCTCATCATCATCATCATCATGTTCAAGTTTCTAACAGTACAGTACAGGTTGCTGCTGCTCTGGTAGGTAAATCCACTAAGCGGAGTGCAACCAGTCATCTAAGACTAGCATACCAGAAATCGCGGAAGACAAAACTGTCGTCTATTGCAGGCCTTCTCTAGGTTGTTTTCCACGTATCCTAGCGACCAACGACGACGAAGACGACGACGACGATGGTGATAATGATGATGATGTTATTGTTGTTGTTAGTCTCTTAATACTTGATTGACGTAGAGTATCCTGACCCAGCAACTTCGCGTTTTGTTGTCGGCTTTAAACTGAACACTACCTTAAACTACAAATAATGAATGATGACGTTTTTCAAACATTAGCGGCGTTTAGAAAACCGCATGGAGTTTTGCTAAAAATAATAGGATCACAAAGAAAACAATAAAGCAGTTCCGCTGAATGAACGACCCTTATCGCCTTTGTTGTGCTGGTTGATATATAATTACTCTAATACTCTTAAATGTTGCGATATTCCGCAATACTGAGTAGGATATTTTTTCTAGTGATAACAAAGCACTGATTTATGATTTATTGTTATTATTATTGTTATTATTATTATTATTATTATTATTATTATTATTATTATTTAACAAAGAGGCAGGATGGCCGAGTGGTTTGGGGCGCTGGATTTCACTGCGGTTGCCCCGGGTTCAAATCCCACTCTGGCCGCTAGCTGGTGTTGTTCTGGGTAGTCCCTAGTCCAACTCCTTGGTCATCCTTGTAAATAGTCAACTGGTTTGCCTCCGGCCAATTGGGGTTCTTATCATGTTATGTTCATTTGAATTATTTGTTTCTCACATAGTTGACATTTGTATCATTATCCCTGAAAAGCCCCAACGGAGAGAGGATAATTAAGTAATTATAATTTATTATTATAATTTATAAATGTTTATTCAGGAAGTATCCTCTTCATCATAGGCTGGGTTAAATGGAGTCATGTAAGCACATTTTTGTTGAGAAATCTTGGGTGCTTACCATTTGTCAGAGAAATCCGGATGGAATGACTGTTGAATAATGGTAAGCGATTTTCTGAATTTACCGACCAACGGGATGAGATCAGCGCTTACCATTCACTGGAAGGCGTTCCATCATGCACACTCACTCGTTTTAGCGCAAAAGGACATGGAATCAGAACGATTCGCTCAAATGGTAAGCAAATTTCCGGAATTCCGTTCCGAACCGAACAAGAGGACTACCCGTCTGGAGGTTTTCCACAATTTTGGAAAAGATTTTGCGGAAAATTACCTTACCATTTGACGTCAAACCGAAATTTCTTGATTTTCTGACAAATGGTGAGCACCCCTTTTCTCTCTGTGTCGCAGTGTTACAACTGTACACATCGTACCTTAACTTCATGTGCTCCATCACGCTTGTTTATTGTCTTATTCTGCAAAACCATCGTCGCAATAGTGTCGAATGGATTTCTAATCACATGAATAAACTTCACTTTGACGCCAGATTCCGTACAGCATCCACACTATCCGGTTGCTCCATCGCTCTTGCTGTAAACCCACCCGCCTTGTCACCAATCACCTTTGGATTAAGGAAAAAGCAGGATTTCAGAGACCTTGCTGAAGTTTAAACAACGAAGTTTATTGCGCTGAACAATTACAAGGCGGTAAGGGAAGGATCATCGTCATCGTTCATAATCAATCATCACCCTGGTTACAACCACCACCACCATCATTATTATCGTCAGCGTCATCGTCACCATCATTATCAACATCGTCATCATCATCATCATGATCTTCATCATCATTAACACCATCATCGTCGTCTTCATCATCAATATTATCAGCATCAACATTGGCATAGTCCTCTTCATCATCAAGCTCATTACCAACATCGTCAAGGGCATCATCGCGTATATGACATCAGAGAACTTAAGCAACGCTAAAGACGGAATGCAATGTTCTGTGGATAACCTGAGTGCACGAAGGAGATTTTTTCCATCCCTTGACAACTTCAACGCCAATCCCACTAATTTGGATGAATGACACGGAATAATCTTTAGCATTTTTTAACTCTGACCACTATTTTTGAACTCTGGACTTTTTCTTCTTTTTTTTTTTGATGGAACTATTCTTTTGTAAACAGACCACCACAAACACGTATCGTGTCACACTCCAAATACATGTATAATATTATTTTGCTATTACCGTTTAACACAGTAATTTCATTTGGTAAATAATTGGTAAAGTGCAGCTAACCCCAAAGTAATTTTTTTGCTAAAATTAATCTTTACACCTATTCGAAACGCATTGCGCCTATTAGAGCCTTTTTAAACCAAACCTTGACTTTTCAGAGGCTGTAAAGCTTAAGAAATCTTTTTTTTCTTTTTTATTGAGGGGAACTTTTAATGTAACAGCCATGTAACAGAAACAAATTACATGTACAAACCAATTACAAGAGCACGTTACACGAAAAAAAAAATTGAAGAGAGGAACAATTTAGTAATATCCTTATGGAATTTATTTTTAGATAATTACAAAATTGTCGCATATTTTCCAATAGATTGTCCGTCAGGGGAATAGGAAAAAAAGACAAATTAAAGGCAGTCAACAAAAGGAGTCCATTTTGAGGTGTCTCCCGCTTTTGTCTCTATTGTAAGTCTAGATTTGACAAGACGTAAAAAGGAGGCAAAATTTGGTGACGTTTCGTCCAATTTGCCTTGCCATATATGATAACGCGCTAACAGGAAACAATAGTTTAATTGAAGCGCATATTTTGCATGAGATTCCGGCCTCAGGCCCAGTGCTGTAATATTCAATAGAATGTATTTGTCAATTAACGGGAGGTTTTCGTGAAGCCATTCGGTCACTCTTTTCCAAAAGGTGGAAGTAACATGACATGACCAAAAAGGTGGATTAATATCTCCGCGGAATCATGGCAAAACCTGCATTCCTCGTTTTCTTTTCTTCCTATTTTAAATAAAAAGTCATTGGTTGGTATACGCCTATGCAAAAGTTTAAACTGGAACTCGATCAATTTAGTGCTTTTGGTGCATCTTGGTGTCAGGAGGTAAGCAAGTTCCCAGTTAAAATTGTTACCTTCATCAAAATAGTTACAGTCCTGAAGCCATTTATTTTGGCTATTGCTTGGGATTATACCTTTGGCATTGACTAGCTGTTTGTAAATTAACGGACCTAGCTTTTTGCTTTTCATAATCTTATCACAAAAAGTTTCCGAGTTGTGTTCCCCAAACTCGGCAGCTCCGGAGACCGTTTTACGAAGGGATTTTATAGCTGACAAGAGACCGTAAAAACCAAGAGGGCGTACTTTTAGGTCATGTTTTGCGACAAAAGCATTCAGAGTCAGAAATCCATTGTTTCCTGTTGTTTGAAGGTGTTTTACTTTAGTTATCCCATTTTCAAACCAATTCTTAAAGAAAACTGGCTTATTTTCTATTCTCAGTAGTGAATTGAGCCATAATGCCTGTTCTCCAAAATTGATTTCAGAAGATATTTGGCGCTCAAAGTTTATTTCGGCCCAATATTCTAATATTTCCTTAAGGAAAGGGTCGGTGACCCTGGTCATTTCCTTTGTATCCCTAACATTTAGGTTACGGTGGAAAAAACTTTCGCCTCCACAGTTCTTAAGTTCCACATCAAACAGGAGTTTCCATTTCCCGTTGTTAGTTGTGTCCAAGTACTTTTTTACCCACGTTGTTTTGAGAGATTTGTTGAAAGAAAAGAGATCAATCATTTTTAGACCGCCATTTCGGGGTTCGTTAATCATGACTTTCCTCTTTATTTTGTCACCTTTTCCATTCCATAAGAACTGATAAAACATGTCGTTTATTTCTTTTAGAGCACAATGGTTTGAGCGCAACGAGGCAAGTAGGTAAACGATCAGTGATGCGGCTAGCGATTTTAGCACGGTAATTTTCCCTAGCAGTGTGAGCCTCCGGTATTTCCAGCAGCTTAATAATTTCCTAATTTTTTCAATTTTTTCTTTATAGTTCAAGGTTAACGCCAGATCTGGATCAGTTGAAAGCCATAAGCCTAGCGTTTTGACCTTGCATCTTGGCCAGTCTTCCATCTTGACCAGTCTTAGGGCCAATCCAAAGAGCTTCCGTTTTGCTATCATTGAGCCTGAGGCCGGATATCTTACCGAAATCATCTAATAATTGCAGGGCTGAAACAAGGGAGTCCTTAGACCCGTTTAAGATAAGAGTAGTATCATCAGCATATTGACTTATCTTAATTTCCTTGTTGTCTAGAGAGAAACCCTTTATACTCCTATTGTTTCGGATTGACTTGGCCAGTATCTCCGCTACCAGAATAAATAAATAAATATGGTGAAAGGGGGCAGCCTTGTCTAACACCTCTTTGAGGCTGGAAAAATTTGCTTGACCAGCCATTGTTAAGAATACAGCTTTCAATTCTGCAATAAAAAGTCCTTACCCAATTAATAGTTGATCGACCAAAGCCAAAGAAGCGTAGAGTATGAAAAATGAAAGGCCATTCAAGTGAATCGAAAGCTTTTTCAAAATCTATGAGGAGTAGTAGACCTGGGATATTATGCTGTGCAGCATATTGGATGATACCATCAATAAGTCGTATATTTTAGTCGATGAACCGTCCTTTGATAAAACCTGTCTGATCGTTGTTTATAGGCCTTGGAAGCACGGACTTAATACGATTTGGAATAGCTTTTGCTGCGATTTTATAATCCGTGTTGAGGAGGGTTATAGGACGCCAATTTTTTACATAAAAAGACTGTGTCTTTTTTTGGATTAAGTTTAATGATTCCACGTCTTTGGGTGATAGATAAGCAACCCGACTCGTACGCAAAGTTAAGAGCAGAAAGAAGGTAGGTTGAGATATCATTCCAAAACAATTTGTAAAATTCAGCTGGAAGGCCGTCTGTGCCGGGCGTTTTACCCGAATCCATAGACTTTAAGGCTTCTGCGCATTCTGTTTCGGTTAAGATACCGTCGCACGCCTGTTGATCCTCAGGGCTTAGAAAAGTTTGATTTGTTTGCGGGAAAAAATTAAAATTGGGGGAGTTTTCTATTTTCGAGGCATAGAGGTCTTCATAGAAAGATTCGCATTCGGCTAAAATGTCCTTGTCAGATGTGACAAGGGTATTGTCTTTGAGTTTTAATTGGCTTATTGTGCCTTGTTTATAATGTCGCTTTTCAAGACTAAGGAAGTATTTAGTGTTCTTTTCACCTTCATTATACAACTTTGACTTTGA